>JADDOH010003128.1:20000-75203 GCA_016648135.1 Agrypnia vestita | reverse complement strand
TATATATATATAAATATTAATTTATATATATATAAACCAGCAATACTTTTAATTGTCTTTATTTAATTTCTGATTTATGTACTTGTACTGATAGATATTGTGTTATAAATTTCATATGAATACATTTTTAAATGATCATGTAAGCAAATCACTGTCATCTAGACATATATAAGTTTCTTTTATTGTAATAGGTGTAAACCGTTGATATAAAATAAAATAAATAATATATATAATATACCATGTTTCAAATTTTGTATCCCTAATCCTATTCCTCCCTTGGTAATTAATACAAGTTATTGTTCATACATCCTGATGAAGATAAATTAATATCGAAATTGGTATAATAGTTATAGCAAACTTTGTTATCATCTAAAATTAATATTTACTGTAATGCTTATAATCGTATTCTTGACGTGTAAATAAATAACTATATATAAATATACAATCTCATATAATATAAATATACAGGGTTATTTTTAAAACATTAATATCCTCGCAAGACTATATTTCTGCATTGATTATTAGTCGAAAATGTTCAAGCTATCATGACCTAATATCAAAAGTTATGGAGAT
Source organism: Agrypnia vestita (assembly GCA_016648135.1). Classification (NCBI taxonomy): domain Eukaryota; kingdom Metazoa; phylum Arthropoda; class Insecta; order Trichoptera; family Phryganeidae; genus Agrypnia; species Agrypnia vestita. Next base: position 74,630 of record JADDOH010003128.1, on the reverse strand, counting down.
ATGCAACATCAAAGTTTTAATTTTTTTTCAATATTTCTGACTTATTTTTTGTAAAACGTTGGACTATCATTACATTAACTCACATCGATTACGAAAAATTCATTTGTTTCAATACAAGTTAAATAAAATGATAAAAACCCTGAAAATATCCAGATTTAATGTTTTCCAATTGGAAATTTGAAGGTTTTTATTTTTTTATTTGACTTGTATTAAAGGGAATGAATTTTTCATGATAACCCAACGTTTTGCAAAAAGTAAATCAGAAATATAGAAAAAAAAATGCAAACTTTGGTGTCGCATATCTCCTCAACTATTTGATATAAGGTCATAATAGCTTAAATATTTTCCATTCCATCAGAGCAGGAATATATTCCTGCGAGGTTATAAATGTTAACCCTGTATATGTACATAAATATATATATTTATATATTTACATGCATACATGTATATTATTATCTTGTTGTTGTACAGATAATAAAAGGTTGCGCAGTAATGTTATTAGAACGGGACAGAAACCCTCTCCGCTTGATAGTTTCCTTCAAAAAATTTCCCGCAAACCTTTGTCGGATGGTTCATTTTATTTTTCCGTTCCAAGATCATCAATCTAAGTTTCATTCAGCGCCATTTTAAGCCATTATTTACTTTTAAATGGAAACGCGGAGAAGCCTTCCACGGACCATTGAATTCCCTCTTCCCGACCGTTCCAGCCGTTTCACTGTCAAGCTCCCCCCTTTAATCTACATTTTTTAGATGTAACAATTTTCCCGAACAGGAATAGAAACTTTTTCAGCAAAATAATCTTCCCTTGTAAACGGGGTGATCATATTTAAAAATATTATTTTTAAAATATATGTTACTTTTTACTTTGTAATACACACACACAATATGAGCTTCTAAGTTACAACTACAATGTGTAGTTTTTTATACATTTTTGCCATTTTTGTCGCACTGGCCACATTAATATCATTGAAAGATTTGGCAGATACTCCAAATCTTTCAATGATATTAAAGTGGCCAGTACGGCAAAAATGGTAAAAATGTATAAAAAACTACACATTATAGTTGTAATTTAATAGCTCGTATTGTGTGTGTGTATTATAAAGTAAAGTAAAACATATTTTAAATTATAATGTTGCACGACGAAGTATCTGCCAAATCTTTCAATGATATATTATTTTTATTTTGTGAAGCGACGTAAAAGCCGCTAAGTAAAACATATTCAAAATATGCGTATTTGACTGTGAATTGTTACGGATATGAGACGATTCTCGACGTTTCGTTGAAGTCGTATTCAACGTCATCGGGAGAACGACCTGTACCCGCGGAGGTGCAAGGCGGACTGATTAATTTTTCCGGGGGCGTAAATTATATGCACTTCGTTGTGGAGTGTTCGCTTCTTCCACGGTAGAGGTCGCCAGTGTGCAATATGTACTAATTACGTCGGCAGACTTTTCTGCGACGACGTCTCTCGAAGGTTGAATCAAAGTCGTGAGAACAGGGCGCCAAATACTTGACGGTTTATAACTGTCATCTCTATTGAAATTGGGATGTTTGTATATTTCAATGGACTCCCTCACTAATCTGGGTACATGGCGCGGTCCTGTTGATCGAATCGAGAATCGTCTCTCGGAAAAACATACGGTTCGTATAAAATATCCGTAACCATTTACAGTTAAATATGTCTAACGACCTTAACTTTTTAACAAAATATGCGTGTTAGGGTAAACGATTAGACGACTGGCGCGCTGCCATTTTGAGAACGCAACAAAAAAATACTATAGGTCTCGCTAGTACGCATATTTATATTAGTCAATTATTTTAATGTTAGACTTCTGACAACATTCAGCGCTCGCGATTTTAAATACGAAAAGAAATATTGTGTTATTCTTGGATAATGTTTTCTATTTTTTAATAATTACCATTTCATCTCAAAAATTATTCCCGGATCACCTTCCTATTAAGGAATTTCCACCTTGTGATTTAGTGGCTGCTGGTTCAAACTCCGTTCCAAAAGACCGGCAAGTTAGTCCTATTTTCATAGCACAGGCATTTGCCATAGGATAAAAATATTGAGAATACTACCTGCAACCCGTCAAAAGTGACGGTTAATTGGTTGGCGTTTTTGCTAAGCCCTAGTTTACATTTATTGTACATTTTTGACGGTCCGCGTACAGGCGGCGGTAGCAACATGCGTATAGCGGCCAGTTCGGCCCCCATCTCCGGCCGTTTGATTTGGTATTCTTAGCCGCGGATTCCTGAACGAAATTACTGATGTTACACACAGTTACAAATGGGCAGACAGACGGACAGATGGACAGAAAATGAAATTATAATGTTTGTTTGGGTCGAAAAGTTTTCCGCTTTCGCATCTCTATTTTAATACTTTTTGATTTTATAATTGAGTCGTACGGGCGGCGTTTTATCCGCTCAACCTATTGGGTACTCTTCCTCAGGGGCGGGGGAATATACTTTGTTTTTTCACTTTTTTTGTTTTATTGCTTATTTATGTTGATTTTTAATATTATGTAGGTACTTATTGTTTTTCATATTATTGCTTTTCATACTTTGTTTCGTACTTTTTTTTGGTTTATTGCTTAGTTTTCTGTCATAAGAATGTAAGTTTTCGGGAGAGTATTGATTTTAAAGCTGTCTTTGATACTTTGTTTTTCACTTATTTTGTTTCATTGCTTAAAATTGTTGATATTTATTATTATGTTATTATTGCTTTTCATACTTTGTTTCTCACTTTTTGGTTTATTGCTCCTTTTTCTGTGACACTATTGGTAAACTTGGCGTTTAAGATTTGAAATCATATTGGAATATGAGTTAATTGAGTTCCAGTTAAATATTTCAAGATTATGTTGTTTTTGTTGATTTATTGAAATTGAGAACTTGTGAGTACTCTGTATAAATAAATAAATAAATTACTCGGAATTATTGGAAATTTTTTTTAAAATTGGACTAGTAGTTAAATTTAATTGATTATTAATAATATTTTGTTTACTATTAGGAACATGCTTTACTCATTTCTAATGATTCTAAATTATTCAATTTCAGTCCAAAATTATTTATGTGTGAAATAGAAAGAAAAAAATAGAAAGAAATTTTTATCAAAACCGTGATCATTTTCTAATAAATGATTTGCAAATTCAGAAAAACCATGACTATTCCGACATGAAAAATGAAAAAAAAGGGAATATTATCATCGCAAAAATGTAATATGCATAACCTATTTCCCTACTTATAATCTTGCAAAGAAAAACAATGCCCAGTGGTATTAAACAATTCACAACGGATACTATTTATAAAGTACTTAGAACCACGGTATAACTGCATGTAGAGCAGTACCAGAGTATCGTGGTGGGGTTAAAAAAATTGTCCCAAAGCAAAAAGGAAAAAAAGGACGCATGTAATATGTAATTAGTGCAGTGCGCACTCAATAAATGGCAATGTAAATGGTTTTCAAGGCTTTAACTGCATCCCCAACTGAAAAAATGGCCTTGCTTTGCTCTACGGCAATTTTCGCTTCGAAACGGTTGTCTGGTCTTTAACTGGTGTATTTGCGGGGTACTAATGTAAAAAAACATAATTTTTTCGTAATACATGTGTGAGAAATAACATTTTACATTTTTATAATTCCATATTTTGCTGATTTTGATTTCATATAAAATAGTACCTATTTCTTATAAAATACCGAAAAATAAAAATTGTAACGCCAACATAATTTATTCTCCAATATTCCATAATTATTTACCTTTGTTTGACAGATAAGGTACTTGGTTCAAACCCACACACGAAAGGTGGCTGACATTATATTAAGTACCCCAAGGATTCAGCCCAGTTATACTAAGAGATGGGGCCACGTTCGCTGGTAAATATCAATGGAACATTACTAAAAATGTTTTAGTATTACAGAACACAAATTCTTTGGTATGTTCTGTTGTTGTGCTGTTGTGAATACAGTATATATACAGACATCGTATAGAGATCTTAACTGATCTTAAGTTCGAGCCTTTGGCCTTCGTTAGCTGGCTTACGAAACGTACCTAACAGAGGATCTGGTCTGGGGACCCAGTAGAGGAATCTGTAGTTACTGCAGTTAGAGGACAACAACCCACGGAGGACCTGGTTTGGGGACCCAGCAGCGGAATCCGGTGTTGAGCGCGATACCGCAAGGCATCGCTCTAGGCGCTTGCCCAGCTTCACACCGAGGATCACTCGTCATTTGTACTTTGTTTTTTTTTTTTTTGTTTCTTCACTTTTTTGTATGAAGTACATAATGATAAATAACAACAATAATAAGCAAAGTATGAAAAGTAATCTAGATATTCAGCGATAATATTTAAAAATAATTTTTCAAATAATTTAATAAATATATATATACACCCTGTCGATGGAAAGGTTTTTCCGAAACATGTGGGTGTAATTAATCAAATAATAAAAGTAGATATGTACAAATATTACAATCAATATTTTGATAATATTCCCGTTCCCAAAAATAATTATAAATTATATAATAATGTGCTAATCATCTAAGATTATATTCTACAGTGTTGTCATGAGACTCTAGGAACAACTACAAGTAATGGAGGATTTAACAGGACTTTGGACAGTAAATTAGAAATTAAAAAATAAATGACATTCCCTATTTAGGGAGCGACAAGACCCCCGCGCGAAGTTAATTGTAACAGTTCGGCGATATCACACAAGTGAGTAAAATCACACGATTGACCATAAAGAAGATAGAAGATAGACGATAGACAAAAGTACAGAGAAATAGAAACGCACCTAATTACGTATTTTTGGAATGATCTCGAAAATAATTGTGTGAATTAAATAGTAATGCTCCGATTTAATTCATGTCCAGTGACTTTGGTGATTAAATAAAATGTTTATTAATTTTTAAGGTTTGATTTGTCTTCACACTGCCACGATTCCGTGACCACATCAAGAATCGTTCCCTTTAATTACAAACTGATTCAAATTAATACTCAAAAAATTATGTAATGTTTTTTGCGGGCAATAAGACGCATCGTACCATAAGATGCTCCTCAAATTTATTACTCAATTTTTAAAAGAAAAAAAATTTTTTTGAAGATGAGGCACACTAAATCTAAACACGCCTAATTATAATTTTAATTATATTTGAGTAAACTGTACAAAAACAGCGCTCCGCTACATTACAACTAGTATTCACATTTTCCATGCGGATACCATACATACATTAATTTTATTTAATTCCCCGATGTCATTTATAGGAATATCCGAAATGTTCTAAGATCATTTTTATTATTATATCAATTTATTTATATAAAAAAAAAGATAAAGAAAAAAATGAAGAACAAAATAGAAGAAAAAAAATTATCTTTAAAAATTTTACGGACGTTACACGAAGTTACGATGGACGGATGGACAGTCAACGAAATTATCATAATTGGGATTATTACGTTATTTTATTTGAACTCTGTCTCTTCTCAGAATTCAAGTTTCAGTTCAGTTTTCTTGGATTTCGATTACATAACATCATATTCTTACAAATGTCTCCGATCCTCGAGACCTTCCCCTTAAAGACCGCAGAAAAAATCATCCCCACTTGTCCGCAACCCGTTACTCTACTCGAATAAGATGACGATTTTGTATTTAGATTGGTTATAAATTACATCTGATGATCAGAGAAACCGCTCCTCTCGAAACTATAGCAGTGATTAATCTCAACGTGTTTTTATTACAAAATTTAATTTAGTTTAAATTAAAATAAATATATAGCTAATATCTTTCCTGATTGAACTTTGCTAATGCGAATTATAAGATACTTCGTCTTAAGGGAGCAAACCATTATTAATTTGATTTTAATAAGTATTTACAGCTAGATAAATAAGAAATTTTAGAAATTAGAAAAAGCGTCAATAACAAATTAATTATTATAAATAACCTATTTATTTTTGCAAATGGTTACCTTATAAATGAATTTATTTTCACATTAGATGTTAATTATTTATTACCACATTAGATCTCAATTATTTATTTCATTCCCGTGCATATATTTATTTTTGTTATTGATTTAGCAAGAATTTCTGTTTTAAGTTATACGTTGTATACTAATTAAGGGACCATTGCTGTTTTAATAAATGGTGAAGATATATTATAGATGTCTCAAAGACGAAGCTATTTATATTGGAAAGTAGATATGAAACCTCTTTGGGTATTTATAGTGCTTACGAACTATTTGTACGAGAAGCTTAAGTGATCACTTTATGAATTGTAACGTTCACCAATTCCACCACCCAATTTTGGAAGTTGGATATATGTAAAAGACGATCAGTGCTCTTCATTTAATTTGAATTTGTCAATCGAACATTTGAATTTGCCGCGCAAATTCTTAAACAATTGACAATCGACGATACGTCATCTGTTTTGTGAATTATTAAGATAATTATGTTTGTAATCAAATACCGGTGAATGTTAATTAATTAATTTGTGAAATAATCGTTTAAATGTTGTTTTTCTTTTCAGGTATGATGTGTACTATTATTATTTCAAATCGTAATGTAAAATATTTGTATATTTGGTTTAATAAATATTATTCTCTCATTAGAGCAACGCAGTATGGTTTTTATTTCCAAAAACTAACAAATTTTAGAAAACCACATTAAATATACGTTAACATTGTACAATTCGTTCCATAAGTGAGTATTTTTATTTACTAACCCCTAATTTATTTGTCATCCCCATCAATGAGTATAGGTGTCGCCGTTGGTAATGAGATGCTTATTTTTTTACTAGAGTTTTTGAACCACATAGCAAAAGAACAATATAATAAGAAATAAATAAATAAATATTTATTTTAAATGTATATAACATTTATTCGAATTTTAACTTGTACCTACATTAGAATACGCCTAAAATGTGGATATGGATAAAGCATATTTTAAACAGATACTAAACACTTTCCCCAAAATTTTCAGACAAATTGAGTGCAAAGTGGACTGGAATATACAAATTCAATATATTTTCTAAAATATCTGAAGTCTGTATAGCTGGAAACTGCGCAAAAGTCATATTTATGTGGAATATGCAAAATATGTGTGTCAGGTCATAAATATGCAACGTTATACCCTCTCTGCGCCTAAACTTGGTACCTTAATATCCAGTGATGTTTTGTATATTTGAATGGTTGGTTGTTGGTCTAGTGGTTCATACACTTGCCTAGTGATCTAGTAATTGGGGATCTAGGATACCAGCGTATTATTTTTATTTCCATAGCACAAGCCTTTAGCTTAATTTGAAATTCGTTAAAGTATTACAGGACCGCATCTCGCATTCCGCATCACCATAAATAATATAGAAAATGATTATTTTTTGACTTGAATACTTTTTAAAATATTTCATTGATTTTCCTGTATCCAGTTACCTATTTTACCGAAATGTTTTGTTCCCCATAGTTCCTGATACATGAACTTATATCAGTTTTTTATTAAACCCTACAGCTTGGTAGAAAAATCTCGATATATGTAGCTACTTTTTTGGTTTAAGATTTTATAAAATCAACTTATTTAAAAACATTTTTGTAAAATATTATTCACGAATTAATTAACTCACTTTAAAATATTTTTGAATAATATTATTTACAAATCGGCGGCAGTGGGATTCAAAATGAAATACTAAAAATTAATTAAAATTTAATTCAATACACAAAATCAGTAGACACAAATACCAATCGTCATTTGAGAATATTCCACTTGTCTCTGGTACACATTATTCACGCCTATTCTATTCTATCGCATAGATTCGCTACTAGAATATTCCGCAAGCAGGTATTGTTCAATATTAACTGACAGCAAATGCGAAGAAAACAACGAGTCTCGTTATTTTTCATAGAACAAGTAGAATTGAAACAAGTGGAATGTAATTTCAATATAACATCATTACCTGTAATCTTGATATATTATGTTTTTAAAAGATTTTTAACTAAATAAAAAGTACACATATACTATTAAGGTTTTATATTGTTCAATGAACTGCCAGCAAATTTGAAATTAGTAAATAGTCTCACTATTTTTTGTAGGTTAAGTGCGAAATACGTGAAAAGTAAGTGTAATTTACGATTATGTTATGTTGTTTCATGTTTTTTAAAAAGTTTTCTTTTTTTTGTGCTGGATGTGCAAAAATTTCTATTTATGATTATTTATGTTGATATATGTTTTGGGAATGTTTAGGTACTATGTTTTTTTTTTTTTTTAATAATAATACATAACGTATTGGGAAATTCGTAGACCAATTATAGAGATCCACGGCATAAAATGTTAAGTCAAGCAATAAAGAGAACATGTTTAATTACTTGATTTAAAAATGTGTACCTTTTTTACAACTAAATAAAAATATACAAACAAAGATATAAACATACCTACTCTTTATATTCATCACACTTTGTCTATTGCACGGTTCACAAAATGCCTGGAAATTCTTTGTCAAGACTTCGCCTTCTGTGGTTAACACCGCGGTTGCGTTGTGGTAACTATGCAATTTATAGGAAATATTTTATCTCGTTCTTCTGGTATAATTTCACGCCCTCCAGATCTTTCCTTACCTTTCTAAAACATTCCAAAACGTCCAGGCTGTTTCGGAAATCCTCGATTATGTGCGGTTTTTATTGCTTTAGAAATTCGTGACACAAATTACGATAATATCATAATTGAGTCCGAACAGTTTACTATTTTAGAGTCCTACCCCCTTTACAGACTAGTTGTATCCCAATAATGTACCTGAATATACCTGGTGTCAAGACACCGCTAACATCTACCGCAAGCCGCAAATTGCAGGGTAGAATATAGTCAGCGATACTACATTTCCGCTTGTACCTAGATAATTCCTCTTTCTTGATGCCAGATCGATAGCTGCATTTATTCATAACCTGTTTCCCCCGCGTAAACTTCAATCATTATGCAGATTCCAATCAAACTTTGTAAATCAACTTGAACATATATTCAATGTAAATCGAAAGTACACTGTTCAATTAATAATTAATCTCTTTACTGCTAACCTCCCTCACACATTAACAATAAATATAGACTCCGCGACCTGTACATGCACAATGATAAAACTGATTTTGAAGCAGCTTTACATATCACAAATTATATAATCTAATGGTAATGTAAAATCTTAATTCTATTATTATTCACTGCTTAGAACAATCTACTTAGGTACAATAGTGTTACTCGAAGCAAAAATAATGAGAAAGATCCCGAAAAATGATTTGAATTTAGAAAATGAATAAAAATTCCACTTCATTTCTGTCGGTTGAATAAGAGAAAAGTATTCAATCCGGTGTATTTTTTATTCCTTTATGAAGAAGTAAGTATTTGAATTTTAGCTAAATAATAAATTTGTATGGATGAAAACATCCGCTTTGTCTTGATTTTCGCAAATTTTCAATTAAATTTAATGTACACCGAAGGGAGAGAAAAACGATACCAAACCTCTTCAAAGAAGGGGGGATTTTGAAAGAGAAAACACGGTATTATTTCATTCCATTAAGGAGAATCCTTTTTTCAGTTTGTATTTAAAAATAACAAAACAGGTGAAGGATCTGATAAAATATTTAATGTTTGATTTCTGGATGTTTGTCTTATTTTTCCAATTTGTCCTTGGTTAAAAGCAGAACTTGATTAAGATGAACTTTAACCCCCACGGCACACTTCTTATTTTGGTATTTTCCGGCACGTTGTTACATAATGCCAAGCTTATAAAAGAATAACTATTAAGTATGGGCACAAATTAAATTTAATTGTAAGAAAAAAAATATGTAAACTTTTCCGATGTCAGATATGTGGCACGGTAAACATAATATGTGGGGTATAAAAGCAAAGGCAACAATATTCTAAAAAAAATCAATGCAGTCATCGAGGATTATTGATGTAGATTTAGACTATAAATAGACACATAAAATCTATAATTCAGTACATTCTCAGTTAGTAATCTTCGTTGACTGTATTCAAAACATTTTTTTTTTTGGAAATTGATGCCGTTGCTTTTATATCCCATCTTAAATATGAAACAAGGAAGAAATAAGGAGCTGAACTCGAAGTTGTTGAGGTTTATATCATATGAAAGGCTGTACATCACGCTAACAAGTAAATATAACATATTTCACTCGTAAGCAATATTAAAAAGAGAAATAAGTAAAATAATACAATAATACAGTTGAAGATATATCATTTCAGTGATGATACAGGCCACTTTAATTGCAACCTCGCTTCGCAACAGTCCTCCAACTGTTTCCGCCAGCTCCTCCTAGGACGGCCCCTTGGTCTTCTGCCTTCCGGTCATGCCTGGAATATCCGCTTTGGCAGTCCTATCCGCTATGTCCCAGCCACCGTAGCTGTTATTTCTCGATAAATGTCAATATGAGTTCCACTTCGAGACTTCCTCTTACTTGCGTGTTGCTGATTCTATATCTTCTGGTAACTCCTACTTTTCCTCGCAGAAATCCCATAGCGGTGGTCTGTAGCCTTGAGCGGGTTCTTTCGATCAAGATTCAGTATTTGTGGCCATTTACTAGGGTTGGCCTGAAAACTAATTGAATACTGCCAAAATTGCTCGCTGGCTGAGTTTTTCTAAGTACGGGATAATACAGGGATCGTGCTACCTGGCTTGCGGCTCCTATTATATTCAATTCTCTTTCTTGCTCTCCGTCCTGGGATGTTATCTTTTATAGCAATCATAATTTATCTACCACATAATTGTTGCACGTTATACCTATTATTTCATTAGAAGAATATTTGAGATGTGGATCTACAGAAAATGATCAAGATGCTGGATGAATAGAATTACGCTTGAAGATGTAGTGTATGTTAAAACAAGTATTTTTAACAATAAAAAGCTCAAAAGTTTGATAGCACAGATGTGCAGATATCTAGATATTGTACCCCCTAAAACGTTTCAGATCTTGAATCTCGCAATGCAGGGAAAGTTTGCTTGATATCAAGACCATGAAAAAATATGAATTTCTTGGATAGAGAGAGCACCCAAGACAAAATTTTGTCCAGTCAACTGTAGTGTTTTCTAGGTTGCAAGATACCAAGATGAAAGTTATCGAATTGGTGGGTCCTATTGGGTTAAATAGTGATGGTTATTTGTCGCGTGTTTTCCTCCACTGATGCTTTTAAACGTGGATTACAACATTATTCTCTTCAGCTTTAATACTTATATCTTCGTTCCTAAACTTGTTAAACCAACACCGCACTGTTCGTTCAGAAACGGTTCCTTTACCCCATGCATCAATAAATTTTGAGATGCAGAATGTCTTATTTTGAAATTAATGCAAAAAATGCATATATTAGGTCCTTACATATGAAATTGGCGTTTTGCCGTACTGGCAAATTTGATCTCAAATATCTTCTCTTCGGTTAGGAATTCCAAATCCAAATTTATACACCTATTTACTCATGTATTTGTGTTTTGAAAATTATAATTCATTTGTTTTTTCCTCAATTGTTTTTTTCTTTGCGTCACTCAGTTTACAAAATGAAAAACTTGAAATATCGCGTTATTTACGAGTACGAGTTCCACCGTGGCACCAGTGCTGCAGAAACGGCTCGACGGATTAAGACTCCAAAAAAGTTACTTGTGAGCGTTTGGTGGACTAGTGCTGGTGTCGTTCACTACAGCTTTCTTAAATCTGGCCAGACGATTACGGCAGATGTCTATTGTCAGCAACTGCAAACCATGATGGAAAAGCTAGCTGCTAAACAACCGAGGCTGGTTAATCGCTCTAGGCTACTGCTGCTTCATGATAACGCTAGACCACACACTGCACAACAGACGGCTACCAAATTAGAGGAGCTTCAATTGGAATGTCTAAGACATCCACCGTACTCTCCGGACCTTGCCCCAACAGATTACCATTTTTTTCGAAATATGGATAACTTCTTGCAAAGGAAAAAATTCAACTCCGATGGGGCAGTCCAAACCGCCTTCAAAGATTTTATTGATTCCCGTCCGAATGGTTTTTTTAGTAAAGGGATCGATGAACTATCTATGAAATGGCAAAAGTGCATAGATAGCAATGGTACATACTTTGATTAAATAAATATATTATAATAAAAAAAAATCGGCTTTATGTTCCTCCCATTCTAAACGCCAATTTCATATGTAAGGACCTAATAATTCTATTTTTGTAAATCCACATTCTAAGGAATTAAAGGCGAAAAACTTGAAAAAGGGTTTAGATAGACAAAAAATATAAATAACAAATGTTTTGTGAAGGTGTTCACATAAATCTTATTTAATATATCAAATTGCTTTAGTATATATCCACAGAAGTCAGATAATCCTAAAGAATTTACAAGGGTTGTAAATATTCTGACTTTGAAATTGTTGAATGTAAGTAGGTACCTACCTAATTCTACCTTCTTGGAGGCTCAGGGTATTCGGGACGAGTAATTCATTCCAACGATTGAGAATACTTCCAGGAAAATTTGATTTTTTGTATCAAAAGATCGAAAACTCATTTCGTGATAGGGTGCGTTCTTTAATAAAATCGCTCGTGCCTTCTAAATTTCAGGAAAATTTCAATATCGTTTCGAGAGAGATACGAAAACTGTTTGGTTGTAGATACATAATATCATATGGGAGAAGAATACCTGAACTGAAATGAGTGAACCCATCTTTCAATAAAATACAATAATGTATTACTTAGATAGCAGTTTCTTTAAGTACTAGACCGAAGTCAAATCGGAATATTACGATTTTCGAACTCAACGCTTGTACATTTTACCTGTCGGCGAATAAAATATTTATATATGTTAAATGAAACGGATATTTTATACACATCGAATTTTTTTTTTAACATACAGACCATCAACAGATCATTGATGACCACAATAGATTTAGAATACAAGTTTGAGTATTTTGTGAATATTTGAATTTGATAAAATATAATGCACTTTTTACGGTTAATTAATAATTATTAATGAAAAATAATAAATGATAAAATATATAAATATAAAAATATCGCAGATCAATAAGTAGTTCAATATTTAATTTTTACATGCAATTATTTTACATAAATATACATCGCAAAACAATAAAATTTTTAAAGACATAAATCAATAAGTTTTTACATAGTACACAATTGGCGATTAAAAAAAAAAAAAGTGTCTTTAAGATAAATAAATTATAAATCGTATTGAGTATAATATTAAAACTATTTTAACAGGTTTACGACGGGTGCACGGGTTCCAAGGTTAACATCGTGTGTCTATGACGAGCATGTTTTACACGCTTGAGGGACCGTCAACCAAGTCTGTGTCTCTGGACAATATCTCGTTAAATTGGTTATCATTCTAGTTAGAAGAGCTTTTTTTATTTCACTGAGAAGCAAAACTCGACGTTTCGCTGAAGTCTTATCAAGCATCATCAGGAAAGCGTCCTATCACCGCGGTGTGGAGACCGAACTAATTATTTCTTCCGGGGTCGTAACTTAAGTGCACTTTTTTGTGGAGTGTTCATTTCTTCTAGGTGTAGGTTGCCAGTGTGAAATATATACTAATTGTGAAAAGACTGTAGAAAACACTCTAGAATCTTCCACTTGCATAGCTATAGTCTGTATCAAACACTTCGCATACATTAGTAGGTACTTTATCGCTCTTCAAGCATCCTCTCTGAAATCGCCCGTCGCTATCTGTTTCGATTTATCTTTGACTTGGCCAAATATCAAAATTAAGATGTTTTGCTACGAGTCTTGTCCTTAATTTATACTATCGATATTCGAGAAGTTTCTTATTTATTTCCGTGTATTCCAGATACTACTAGCAACTCCTAATTCAATGTAAAATGTGCAATGTTGTAAAGTCCTCGATTATGTGTAATTCCTCCGTTTCTACAATCATCTGAAAATTCATACATGTATTCAAAAGCCACAAAGCAAAGTATACTCTGTCGGTTAATAGTCTGATGCATATCACATTTACATAAGCAAAACACGCCGATCTAGCTTAATGCAATTTGCACTTACATGAGATAGAGCATTTCGATGAAGGACAATTACTGTCCGTACCGATATATCAGCCGCCCTCCCAACTGGCAGACGTCAATCCGCGCACAATCTGAAATGACTGGCGACTGACATGGCTGAATTCTGAATGACAGGCAATTTTTGAGTTAAATCACGAATCTTCAAACCTTGCGGCCCCCATTATAATATTTTTTTAAATAATTATTCTATCTAGGGATGCGAGAGAGGAAATGATAGAAGATTTGAAAGTTGCAGATAGGAGCACTTTATTGAACTCCGATTGTTAAGCTGCGCTAGGAACCTCGAACTGTTCTGCGGGTGTGGGTCTCCAGGTGGGAAATCCTTCGGCGTTTCAGCAGTGTTAGTATATATTTTTGATTGCTTAATCTTGATTTGCTCTTGGATCGTATGTGCCGGCCGAAGTGCGTGTGCGTAAGTCCATATTTCTATGTACTTATTTTTTTGCTGTCTGTTTAACCTAAAAGGGAGTTTTCTTTCACCTGTTTCCTCCTTACATCCTGTGTATCCTTTGTGCCTTTATATTGTTATTATACACTTTGTGTTTTGTATATGCTTATAGATCGTGTTAATGTATTGAAATATTACTTACTGTATTGAAGTATTTTTGGTGGTTTATGTATATTTTTTAAATAATAAAGAAGTTAACTGACGGGACAATGAGGGCAAAATTTTGGATGGCAGCCATTCGGCCCAATTCTGCTTTGCAGTGCTGGGTTGCACGATTGCCTTTAGCATGAAAAAATGCCAACTTGGCGGCGAATTAGTAGGACCGAAATAGGAGCTTTTGCTTATAAAACGGTTCTGGGTAAGCGGTGGATCTGCCCTCATCATTCTATCTAGGTATGCTAGCTTCAAGCCTCATACCCGGGGTGTACATACAACCGAGTGAGTTAGACGCAGGAGCACCCTCTGGAGTTGTGTTTTGTTGAGGGACGCGAGAGAGATATTGCTAGAAGATTTGGAAGTAGATCGGAGTTCTATATTAAACTCTCATCTGCTAAGTTGCGCTAGGAACCCAGAACTGTTCAGGGCGTTTCTGCGGGTGTGGGTCTCCAATTGGGAGATCCTAGGGAGTTTCATAGCTAGTAGGTCTTATTAATTAGTTTGTCTTATTCTTCTCCTGGATAGTGTGTGCCGCCCGTGGTGTGTACTTAAGTCCATATTTCTATATTCTTATTTTTGTGTTGTCTTTTTAACCCGAAAGGCTGTGTTCTTTTCTATCACCTCAGATGCCTGTTTGTTCCTAATCCGTTTAATCCCATGTATCATTTTCGATCAGTCATTATTTTCGATCATTTCACATCGAGTAGCTTATTGGTCTTATGGTTAGAACTCTCGCCTCGTGATTCAAAGGTCGCGGGTTCGAATCTCTCTCCAGATCAGCAAGATAGTCCTATTTTCATAGAACAAGTGTTTAACCTAATTTGAAAATAGTAAGAATATTGATGTGACACGTATTCCGTGTTCGCATCTCTATTTCTTTTAATTGTCCAGATTTTCGTTAAGTTTGTATATTTTGTATTTGATTATATAAAATTCACTTATTGATAATATTGTTGGGAGCCGTATATTCTTCTCTGCCTTTCGACGCTGGGTCTCACGGTTGCTTTCAGCAATTAAAAAAAATACCAACCTGATAGCGAATGAGCAGGATCAATATTGCTTATAAAA
The DNA here is from genome assembly GCA_016648135.1 of Agrypnia vestita. NCBI lineage: Eukaryota > Metazoa > Arthropoda > Insecta > Trichoptera > Phryganeidae > Agrypnia > Agrypnia vestita. Next base: position 58,924 of record JADDOH010003128.1, on the reverse strand, counting down.
TGGTCCTAAAGCGGTAGGTCCGCCCTCATATCTATCGTTATTGATTTCTTTAATTTTTGCAACTTCAAGGGATTTACTTAACATAATATAAGATTTTACTCACTTTAATTTCTACCGAAAGTTGGTTTTTTGGACTGTCCATTGCTTATTTTTGTCGGGTATTTGTTTTATTTTTCTTTTGCCCTATGCGGTCTGTCATTTTCATAATTAATTTCTCTATCCTGAAAGTACAATATTTTCTTTATTAATATAAATTTTTTGACTTATTTTAATTTTTTTTAAATGGTATTTTTTATATCTTGTTTTATTTTGCTTTTATGCTTCGTTTTTTTCTATTTCTTGTTTTTTTATGTATACACCAGAGACAGTGACGTGGTTTGTGTATTAAAACAAGTCCAATCTGAATGGAAAAATAATAAGATTGATTTGGAAGCTTTTGTTCGTAGAATTGCCCGGGGTTTGTGGCGGGTTCCTTTTAACTATTCTATTTATTGTTCATAATCCAACAATGGAAATATATTTTTTATACTTTGTCGTCTTTCTCGGCATCCATCTTTGAGTATAAGCATCCTTCAAACATTGCCCTGTCTGCAGATCTCATTCATGTTAGGTCTACATTTCTCTTTGACAGTCCGCGTATTTGTGGCTAATCTCTTCTTCATTGGCTTTTCTTCTCCTCTCTCCTTTCACTCCGTTGCCCAGTCCTAACGGTTTTGTCCATGAGCCTTGTGACCATCTGAATAATATCGCCAATCTTAATTCGTCTTATCCTTGGTCATGGTGTCTCTGGCTGAGATACTAACGTATCTAAAAGATACCCGACATTGCTAAATGATATTTAAATTAACATGTAGCACCATAAAATAGCACACCAATCAATAAAAAGAATTCTCGTTTTACGCTGTTGACTGACAGCAAAATCTAATACAGGATTTATAAATTTTCAGCGCCGCATTAACAATGGTTTATATCGGAGCCCATATCATCGGTATTTTATTTAAATTTATTGATGCGAACCATAGTTCTAGAATTTGACGTACAAATCTACCATCTGACAATGTTTAATTTTCAATATTATTTTAAAAGGAAAATTGGAAACGATATCATAGACTTTGTTAGTTCAGAATTCAGAAAACTGGATTTGATTATATCATACAGTTTAAAATAGAGGCTTTATAGTAAATACAACGTGATTTTATGCATCATTATTTGCAGTGTTATAATTCACAGTTAATTAGTTATTCATATGTTTATGTTTATTTAAATTAATCAAATCTTTTTCAATTATTATTATAATCATATTTATTATTATATTGTATTACACGTAGATTTAATATTTTAGTTTTTTTATCATATTTTTATTCTGTTCTCAATATTTTGTATGTTCACATAATTGTTAAATTTTATAATGTTATTAATACTATATTTTACTTAATGGAATTAAAATATTGATCAAAACTAGGAAACCAGTAAAAAAATTTTTGAAACCTGTCAATAACTGACTAGATTATTTAAGAATGTTCTTAGGCTTTCACAAGCATCAGAATATTCTGGTTTGTGTCTTCTGGGGTATTACGCTGTGTTTTTACGATCTTTCTGGCCGATGTTTCGGATCCCATTGCAGGATCCTTCATCAGGGCTGACGTGTGATCACATCAGCCCTGTAATGAGATCCAAAACGTCGGCCAGAAAGGTCCTAAAAAACGGCATTATACCCCAGAAGACACAAACCAGATAGATCATTTTTAGTATTTTAGCGTGAAACGTCTATGGCCTGTGCCATCTGCGACGTAATTTGACCCAGTCGAGATTGTCGCACCTAGGTTAAGTGACGTCACACGCTGACCGTCGCATGAAACAAAATTATTTTTGCAAGCGCAACTTTAAAGTCCCATCAAATTTTCATTTGTAGAGATATTTTATTAATTCACATTTTTGTTTCATAATTTTACTTAAATTTCTATAATTCATCTACGTACCACCACCCTGAATCTTTACAAGGGTATAGGATAAGAGGATTGAATGTTACAATCTTTTAGACTGGAATAACTCCCTTATTTAATTTATACATTTTCAAATGTACGATCTTCGATTGTTGATGTTTCTACTAGCAACCGACCGAAGGTTCGGTTTCGGTTTCGGCAAGTTTCGGCAAAAAAATCTAATTTTGGCGTCAGTTTTGGTTTCGGCAGAAAATCTGCCGAACCTTCGGCCGCACCGAAACTCTGCGTTCGTGAATTATCGCGCGTCATTCGGCTGACTTCGGGTGAGTTCGTGGCTCGTGTGTCACCCGCCATCATTAGCTGAATTCGCTAGTAACTAGTTATTAATTAAGTAATCGTATATCGTAAGAATGTTGTGATTGTAAACGCAATTAAAATTAAAATACTCAATTTATAATGTAAGTGTTGATTATTCAAATTTTTATTTCAAGAAGTAGTTAACATATTTTGTCATTTTTTATAATTTTTGTTTGTTTTATAGCAGTAATACAAAAAAATAATCTTTCACATGCTTTAATTTTTTTTTATTTCATTTAACATGTGTTAACTGTCTGGAAAAGTGTTAAAAATAAGCCAAATTTCAGTAAATAATAGATTTTTAACATGCGTAATAGTTTCGGTTTTGGTTTCGGTAGAAAGTTCTGTTTCGGTCGGACACTAGTTTCTACTCCTTTTTTCAATATATATCTAGTTTGTTTGACAGTGTTCTGCCGCATTCATGACTCATTTAAAATAATTTTTTTGGTTCGTTCCTTTTTAATCTTATGACGTCCAAAATTTAGTAACTATTTTATTTTATTTTATTTTATTTATTAAATCCCAAAAGAAAATATACAAAATAAAATATATATAACATACGTTATGAGTATATTAAATCCTATATACCTATACATAGGATCGGGAGATGAGACTTTAGACATGTGTAATGATTTACACACGACTAAAACTCAATTAAAACTATATAAATTAGTAACTAGTGACTAATATTAATACCTAGCTTTCAAAATAGTGACTCGAATGAGAGTTGTATGGTGATTATAATATACATGTATAAGGATATCAGATGTTCTTGTGTTTCGATTATCCATTTTTTAATTTTTTTTTGTCAACTTGTTTACTTCGGTTACAATTTTCAGTTCGGTGGGTAATAAATAGATTGAAGTACATATTTAGTAGCTATATATAAGGGACTTTTACAGTACTTTGTTTTAGTAATTTTGGACCCTTTTATTAAATTATGTCTGTATCTACCATCATAGTTATTAAATTTTTGAATACATGTATTGAAATAACAAACTGTTGTCTAACATTTAATACAAAACTTTGCCCTAATCCTATTTTTTTTTAATATTCTCTTTAGCATATCGAATATTGGTTTGATAGCGTTTTTGTAGCCACCGCCTCACGCAATGATGCAATAGTTAATGGTTCTTTCGAACAAAGCATGGGATAACATTTTTTAGACTTTATTTAAGAATCCATGAAATATCGTAACTTATAGCAAATAAATAAAAAATCTAACTTAAAAAAACTATATTAAAGATACATCTTATTTTTTATATTTAAAGAGGACTGCCTTTGAAAACAGATATTAAATTGTTTTTCAATTTCGATAAACTTATATTTTTTTTGAAAAAAATTTTTTTTTTAATAGATTCAAATATTGTTCGAATTTTTCACTTTCTTTAAGTCTGTCATTAACTCCGTTGTAATGTTAGTTAAGTTTCTCTTTTGCGAGACATTTTAATTGAAAATTTTCAGAGAAAAAATGCAACTTTATGAATATTAAGACCCTTTTCATTGAAAACTTGGTGCAATAGTTGCACCTTTATAAATAGTCGTCAAAATTTTCAATTAAAAGTTCAAAAACTCACAATCAAGTTGCTTTCCCGTGGACGTAAGTAGAAAATACAAAATCTCTCAACACTTCATTACATTTTTGTATTAATTATACGTTTCACGTACTCTTTGACGTACACGTAGTAGTTATTTTGCTTTATTATTTTAGAATTTTATTGTTATTATTTCAAAACTTTCTATTTGCTTATACATGTGGATGTGTATTCATTGTCGTATTTTTACGATATTATATTTATTTTTTAAATTAGTTTTAAGTTTTTTTTTTATATATTCTCTCTATATATATTATTTTTCTTTTTCTGCTTCACTGTAACTTGTGACTTTATAATATGTAACTCTTGTAATTAATATGGCGACCAGGTCTTGCATTTACAACCTGGTCACGCAAAAATAAACGTATTATTATTGTTACATATTTGCATTTTTATATTTACTTAGCTTGGGATCTTCTCATAGGTCAACTCCTTGTTTTAGAATATGTATCAATATTCTTACTATTTTCAAACTAAGCCTAACGCTTCTTCTATGAAAATAGGACTTACTCTCTGGTCTTCTGGTTGGGGCGTGAAACATCGACCACTGGATTACTAGGCGAGTATCATAACCACTAGACCAACAAGCTACTCATCATTTGTAAAATATAAATTTTGTGCAATAAACCCACTGAAAGTAAGAATGCCTTATTTACTTTGATCTCACCATAAACACTTTTCATGGATCCGCAAGGAGGGCTGATGGCCTTAATCTCAATAGATAATTTCATTCACGTTAATATAATTAATAATATTATGGTTCACCTTCGGTAAAAAGTAAGGCATTATTTTGGGACTTCAAATTGTCGATGGTCTGTAAAATTCTTGGTAAAAATATTATTTTGAAACAAGGGATGACAACATAACAAAGCAACGTGAAAACACCAAGCGCTTTTTGAAGCGACATGAAACCGAAGCTGAGAGCGAGAACGTCAGTTCAAACTCAAAAGGTACTTTTTTTAAAAATCGTTTCCATAATCGAAATGTTAAATTAAATACTAGTGTTGGACTAAACCATGTTTGCATAAAGCGCCCTTGAGGATAAATTTTTACGAAAATGCCGATATAAATTATCCATTTTTTTATGTTTATAGCGTTAACTTTGTGGTTGGACATAATTATAAATTTTAGTTAAATAACTTTGTATAAAGCATTTAAATAATGACTCTACGTCTACCGGTTTCGATACCACCGTATCTCCAGCAGGACTGACATACAACTGACTATCCATTACCTATCCTAGTAAACAAATCAATTCTGAATAGGGGCGTGGCTACAGCTATGGTGGGGATAATTGAGGGGTGGACGCCGAAATGAGAAATATATCTAGTAGCGGGCTAATCATGAAATTTATCTGATTATTAATAATGTTGGCTTTAGAGTTGAGTCTCTTTTTTATTTCTAGTATCTCTAAGTTATCTAATCTAAGGCCTCTATATTTTATATGTAGAATTTCAATGCCGTTTTTCTGATGACGTTTTCGATGCCGTCAGTCCTGATGAAGATACGGTGGTGTTGAAACCGGTAGACGTAGAGTCATTATTTAAGTGGTTTATAGAAAGTTATTTAATTAAAATTTACTATCCATTTTTGCTATTATTATTATTCGGCCAAAAAATTTAAAATGTCATTGAACATTAAGGCTCTGATGGATTACTCAATCTTTCCTTGGGTAGGATTACATAAAACGGCAACGAGAATTTTAATGCCTTAAGATCGAATGTACCGAAGATTTCATGGGTAAAATAATACTCGATTTTTGTTCTGACATTATTGTGTGCCTGTTTAACGATGGGATTTGCAGTGTTATGCGGATAATTCAAGTTCTGCATATTATTGTGGCCTTAATTTATATAATTATGTTCTGTTCTACATAAAAAACTGTCTTCTTCACACTGCTGCAGATCCATCATTTTATAAATTTTAGTTAAAAAAAAAATTTCAATATTTTGATTCAGTAAATCAAAAATAAATTCAAAATTAGACCACTTTTTCAGCCGGTCACATTTGCGTTACCCTTAAATCATCACACCGTACCGCAGTACGATTCCTTGACCGAGAGGGAAATAATAAAATAAAAAACCAAACGGAACCACGAGCACGTCGGCGCCATCTTTACTATATTGTAAGATTAATGTTATATTTTTTTTCTAATTAACTTGTAACTCTCTTACAAATCCATCATTCCCGCCCACGTCCCCTTCCCAACCACTTCCTGGACCAAAAAATGTATTTACTTTCGCCGTCGGCGTCGGCCCGAGCCGTTTGAAAAAATTGCGCAGTCTTTGGCTGCCGCGCAGTAAAAACGAGATGTGGGATTAAAAAAAACAGCACGTCCCATCTTCACTTTGCAGAAATTTCCCAGCATCACTCTTATCTCATTAATCACTAATCTGTTTCGTTTAGCGTAACGCTGGCCTTACGTATGCACGACGTCACGCCATGTACTCTGATGTATTATGTAAGCCATTTATATTTACAAGTTTTCAATTAAAACTTGATTTACTTCGCTTCATCAATTTTTGTGTAACGAGAGTTTGAAACGCTAAATTATGTAAATGTTAATTTTGTACTAAACTAAATAAGTAGAAGATGTTGTACGTTTTCTACACAAGTCACAGAGATGTACTTTGTTTCCAAGCGTACTCTAAAAATAATTAAACTGAAACTGTGCGTAATTAATTATATTATTAAATTCTGAAAATTTATTGTGTGTGAATGTGTGCAAAATTGTGTGTTACGTGTTATTTAGTTAAATTCTAAAAATTTCATCAGAATTTTTAGATAGACAAACAACAGGAAATGGATACAATATACTAGCTGTGCCCGCGAGGTTTCCCACGCCTAGATTTTTAGTACACTGTTTGGATCGTCATAGAACATTCGGGAACCTTCTAGAACATTCTCCTTCCAGAACTTTAAAGAAATTTATCGAATATACAGGAACCTTTTAGACACACCGACATATTCCGCCACTCAGTTTGGAACCTTATAGAACTTTCGGGAATGTTCTAGAACCTTCTCCTTCCAGAACTTTCTAGAGCAGGTTTTTCCGGAACCTTTTAGACTCACCGACACAGTCGGCGCACCTATTTTGAAACAATCTGAAGTATTTATAGCCTTTCCATAACAAAACAATGTGCTAGAAAGCACATTTTTGTCACCCACTCCCACCCACGTAGAGCCACCCCCACCAAACTCGCATATTTTTGATGTGACACCAAGGACTATCCACCACCATAACCACCGGTGGGTGGTTGTGGCTGGTTGTGGAGAAAACTTGGCGGGTAGGGAAACACGGTGTTATATATATATATTACTATATAATATATACTATATTATATATATATAGCTCCAGGACCAGCCAAACGGTTGTTACGCTTGGTTGTGAGAGAAGCAGGCATTTTTTTTTTTTTCAACATTTTCCGGACCCCAAGGTGGCAATGAGATGAAGACAGTTTGATGATCTGTCGAAAAAATCGTCGCAGACTGGATGCGTCCTGACGACCAGAATTTGACGGGGTTACCCCCAAAGTAAGTAGAACTACAATCCTATTGTACCCGGTGAAAAGCCTTCGATATTTTAAAAAAAAATAGTATATATATATATAGTTTATATATATATAAATATATATATATAGATTACAAATATTGAGTATGAAACAGAGAAATAAAAATATAAAATTTGAAAACTACATTTGACAAACACCGCGCATGTGTGTGGGTATTTTATGTGCATTTCACATATAAAGAAGAATTAAATATTGTTAAATTCATTTTTGATATTTTAAAATTTCTTATAGTACGAAAAATTCTGAATTGCAATATTTTTCCAAAGCAACTCTGTAGGTACTGAAATTATGAGGCATTTTCTTTACCGCCTACCTGGACGTGAAAGGAAATATTTTAATTTTCCAACATGCACATTTCTCAACTAGAAAAACTTATTGTAAATTGTACGTTTATGGGTACTGAATAAAAAACAAACACACCATGATAACGAAAATTTTTAGTAACTTTAAGTTACATGGTTTGTTAAGATTTCTCCTGCCTGATTTTTTTTTTCAAGGAGTGATACTAAAATATTTATATATTTCTCGTGAAAAATCACGGAACATAATTTAGAGTGTCGCAAAAGTAATTAAATAATAATCACATTATTGCACTCTGGTTTATTGAATATTTTTACAGGCAAAATGCTTTTTACTCCCTTTATATTAACTCGTGGCGTCTGCTTGCTTGCTTGCCGGCTTGCCTTTGTAAAAAACTTTGTATCGATTTTTTATCCTTTTCCCGTGATTTAATCGAGCTGAAACTTTTCAAGCAGACTCGTGGCGACGATCAAGAAGATCTGTCAAAATTTCTTTAAAAAATAATAATAATTATAGTATAATTTTGGATTTTTCAAATTTTTAATTTTTTTTTCAAATTGAATCATTAGAAAAAAAAACTTGGTTTTTTATGGGTTAGTTTTTTACAATTATTCATCCTCGTTACTAGTTCAACGATCAAGGATGCAACATTCGAAGAAGCTGTGGAGCCTGGCCCGTTTCTGACTCCTGATTGGTCGGACTCGCTACACGTTACGGCTAGAACTCTCTGTAGGTCTCGATTCTCCTACCCCAGGAGTCCAATCTGTCCGATTCCTGCCGTGATGACTGCATGATCTACCTGTGCTAAATATGAAAAAAAAATATTCTCGATTAATTTGTTGTGTTACTTTTTGCTGTTTGTACCCTGTGCAAAAGTGAAGACGGTTACTCTAAATATGCGAATATTCCCTTTATACCTTATCTGCGTGGGCATCCAGCTCGTTCTTCCAAGAGACGGTTCCAGGAATAAATGCTTAGTTAGACGTTCCTGAAGCATCCTTAATACGTGTTTCAGCCAGTTTTACTGAGATTCTTCCACGAACAGTGAAAGGGTAGTTTCTGAGAATGCCACATTCCGCATTCGGTCCCTCCTATCGACACCCCTCTAAGATATCCTTCTTGTACTTAACATCCTTTTCTCAAGTATATTATATGATAGAAAGCTTTTATATTTATTTATTAAATTAAGATTTATTTTCTAATTTTCACATTTGACGTTCAAAATTGCTCGCCAATAATAGCTCGCCCATCGCCCATCGCTCCACAATCGTTAACCAAGAAAGTTGCTCACCAACAATTGCTTGCTACCAGATAACCTAACCTAACCTTTTTAAATACTTTTAGCTGACGACAATCGTTTGTGAATAATTATTAAAATGAGTTTTTTAATAAACTTAAAATAAAAATTATAACTAAATTAATTAATCAATTAGAAAGACATACAGAAAAATCGAATCCACGAAAAAATATTTGGCTGCTAACGGGGTTCGAACCACGGATCTTAATCAATTAATTTGGTTTTAAATTTCACAGAACTTTGTTCTGAAAAAATTGCAACTTCCCAATAAGAATGTGTTCTTGAATATAACGTGTGTTGTATCAAATGTGTCCAAAAATAAAAATGAATTAAAACGGTTAATTCTGGCTTCCCCTAGCGGCAGTTACATGAAGTAATTTGTACCTACCGTACCAGAAAAAGTGGATTGCTCTAAAAATGGATAATATATGTTCTTATACGGTATACGGTATACAGATAAGGTCATATATTCACGGAAATCTGAGGCCGCTGTATCGTAACTGGATAACGCGCCTGCCCCGGATAGGAGGAGATCCGTGGTTCGAATCCCGTTAGCAGCCAAATATTTTTTCGCGGATTTGATTTTTCTGTATGTCTTTCTAATTGATAAATTAATTTGGTTTATGTTTGTTTATGTTTATTCATGTCAAAAAATAACTAAAACATAGATATTCAAAAATATCAATTTTATGTTTACCTTTTGAAGTTGAGAACAATTTAGATACGTCAATTCTTGAATTATTCAACTGGACTAATATTTATTAATGTTGACTTTCGTTATAAGCATATATTTTTTTAGTAAATATTAAAAAATATGATTGAAGTATCGTTGAGAATTGTTAAAGCTTTTAAACGTAGAATATATATATTCTAGGGCTGTTTGAAAAAAAAAAACCAAGAATATTGTGAATGGGCTGTTTGAGAAAAAAACATGAATTCATTTCTAAAGGTTCAGTTTCTTTAGTATACGTGGAAAAAAATCTTGAATTTCATGACATGTTTTATGATAAAAAGTTACATATTTCGGTGTCAAATCATGTTGCGTCGCGGCGCCTACGGCGCTAAAGTGAGTCTCTTTCACAGCATCTTTTTTCTATCCAACGATATATCGTTGATTTAGTCCTTGTAGGTTTTGTGCAATAGGCGTTTAAAAATTTATATTTTTTCGTGGCATTGAAAACTTCTACGTATCGCTACACCCAGATTTTAGAAAAAACGTAGGTTTCACATAGAAAATCAGCTGGATCAAAAATTGAAATGGCAACGACTTTTATAAGGTAATCCCAAAAAGACCACCAAACAAACATGCACCACTTACATTCACCGCCACTGTAATGGCAAAGTTCATTATTATTCACCCTATCTACACCTATGAAATGAATAATTTTTAATTCAAGATGTATTAGAGATGTCTTATTGGTTAGAAGCCATTTATGTTTATGGGAAAGTAGGCGTAGAATTCTTTGGATATTGAGATAGGAATAGGGCTTACGATCTATCTTACGGCTGTCTTAAATTATCACTTTACACAATGAAACATTCAACGATTCCGCCCACGAGTGACTACGTCTATCAAAATTATGGAAGTTGTATACATTTTATTTATATAAAACATTTCACCTTGATTTACTCTAAAGCCACCTGTATTCGAAATTTGTCATCCCTATGAACCAGTTTATTTTTATATTATCGCTGACAGTTAGATATCTATTTTTGACTAGAGTATGAAGCATTTATCTAAGAAAACTTCAGAAATTATTTCAATTTTTTAACTACTGTTTATAGTCATCTAATTCATACCTGCTTATTCCCGGTTATTTCAAGTTGGATTGAAATAAAAGATCGCTTAAAGCATAGATTTTTACGAAAACGGATCATTTGATTGGCGAAGAACGCAAAAATCTATGCTGTAAACGAAATTTTACTTTAATCCAACTTGAAACAACCGGCCCTTACTCATATAAATTGCTTTGTCTTTGTATGTCTGTAGGCGGACGGTGTGTAAATAGCCATCTGCTTGGTGAATTTAATATTCAACTATAATAATACCTCTCAATATGATATACAATAAAAATTTCAAATTACGTTTTCTCTCTCTGAAGAACATACTTGAGTAAACCAAATCAAGCCACAAATGACCACTAACCTGTGATAGATTATTTATACTCGAAGGCAGTCGAACTTATCCGGTCACAAGTATCTTTGGACCGTCCATGTTTTGCAGGTATCTTGAGAAGTCTTTTTGGTTCTTCCACGTCACAAATACCACGCGAAAAAAATATGAACTAGTGAAAATCCCGGAGAACAAGATGATTCCAAAATTTACGAATCGATTATATGTATGTCCGTTCGCAAAACCAGAGCAAAATTGTTACAAAGTTTAAAAAATACGTTTTTGTTTTCACGCGCCGGCGCGGCGCGAGCACAGACCAACGCCATCTAGCGTCGGTGTTTAATTTCACAGAAGTAGCGGCATTTATGAACCAACATGGAAAATCAAATATGTCTTCAGGAAAGATATTATAGATATTAAAAGATATTAAATGAATCATCATTTTGAGAGGTATACATTTGTTTTTTTTTTTGTTTTTGTTTATTATGTCGCCTTATCAGCCTTTTTGAGACATCTATGATATAACTAAATTATTGACGATCCCTCTGGAAATAAAAGTTCAGTTATCATAATATCATTTTTTATTTACAACTCTCAATGCTTTTCAGTCATGATAAAATAAAACTCAGTTATGTACTAGTGCAAAATAATAATCAGTTGGCCTGCCTACCTGATTACCTGATTCGTTTACTTCCGAAACTTTTCCATTTTACATATTTTTATACACAACGTCCGCCGCAACTTGTCTCCCTTATTAAACATTTAGATCACTTTAAAAGAAAATTAGTATCATCCTAGCGGGAAATGTTAAATCCATCCTGAAATGGGTCCTGCCGCGGCCGGCCGATTTGAAGGATGTATTTTCCATAAATTAAAAGTTTTTATTTTTTAGAAATGCAAAGATTTTTCCTCCCTTATCCCGTAATATCACGGAAGATTACATTCGCGGAAAAGGGATTACCCGTCTCGCGGGGAACGGTATCCTTTATATCCCTTAAGGATTTCAATAAAAAATATCAGGCTGGTTTAGTTTACACGGAAGATTCCTCGCAGAGCGATTGAAGATGTTTTCCTTTTATTTGGATGTAAAGCAGTTTACTGTGGCGTTTTCAATATAAATCTCCAAAAAGATTGAATCAATTGTGAAATCGTAATTAGTTTTTTTTTTGTACCTCTTCAATACACATTTATTTATATTGAAAAGACCACTCTCAGATATTTGAGTCGTTTTAAATTAATTGTGTTATCTGAAGTAGATTTCGATAGAAATACTCATTATTTAATCAAGATTAATTATAGATACGAACATAGAGACGAAGCTATTTTTATAGGGAAGTAGGTGTGGAAATCTTTTTGGGTGTTTAAAGACTCTTTCAGACATTTGAATCGTTTTAAATGAATTGTGTTACCTTAGGTAGATTGCGATAGAAATATTGATTATTTAATCAAGATATATTATAGGTGTTATATAGGCGTTACCTTATTAATTTATTTATTTTCACAATAGATCTTAATTATTTATTTCCACATAAGATCTTAATTATTTTTTTCATTCCCGTGCATATATTTACTTTTGTTATTGATTTAGCGAGAATTTCCATTTTAAGTTATACATTGTATACTAATTAAGGGACCATTGCTATTTTAATAAATGGTGAAGATATATTATAGATGTCTCGTAAAGACGAAGCTATTTAAATGAAGAAGTAGGTATAAAAAACTTTTTGGGGAATTATAGTGTTTACGACCTATCTTACGACTGGCTTAAGACATCACTTTACACAATTTAACGTTCACAATTCCACCCATGATAGACTACCACATCTTTACAACTCGGTCCACATGAGAGTTTAATTTATTAAAGCCATCTGTGGTTGAAATTTGTCAACCCCATGAAGCAGTAAAGATGTCGCCGTGGGTACTGTGATATCATTTTTTTTTATTAAAAACAAAAAGCTTCATTTCTGTAAGACATCTACAATATATCTAGTTTATTGATGTTCCCTCTGGAAATAAAATCCAGTACTATATCTAAATAAAAAATTGAACTCAAACACAAATGACTCTGAACTCAATATATTGATTCATACTCTAGTCAAAAATAGATTGGTATCTCATTACCAGTGGTGACCAGTTCATATAAATAGATTCGTCTGGGTCAGAATAAAATTCTACAAAAATTTACTGATTCGCTTTGTGACAGATAAAACTGAGGAAGCCTTTCTAAAAACATGTTTCTGTTAAAATATTACACGTCTATTTCAGGACTTTCTATCTTTAGGGGCTGAAAATTGTACCCTTAATTAAACAAAAATAATTTCCGGCTTTTCGTCCCTCCGAATTACGAAAGATGTCTGTCCGCAACAAAACTAATATAACAACATTACCATTTAACTTATAACGGGCTGTTTAACCTTTCCACGGCGTGTTAATTAAAATTTTGAAATTACGACGACCCCACTTCACCGAAAAACACGTTGAATTTGATAATTTAATAAATTCAGCCGGCGAAAGTGGCGCCATGAGACGGAACAACCCGAAAAGGCTCTTAAGTTTTAATACAGAATTATGAATGGGCGTGTGTGCAGGGTCCCGGGTCCTGGGTCCTGGGTCTAGCGTCCTGGGACGCAGGCCGCGGTGTGAGGATACCGCAGCGGCCGCCGACGGCGATGAATCGCTATTTTCGCGCTTGCAAGTTTGCAAGAGTTCTTCATGAATACAGATTTATTAATTTTTTTCACATTATTAATCACATATTATTTTAAAAATTATAAATTTAATTTCACTATTTATTATTAATGTTTTAGATACTGACGCATCATCTTCAGTAATATTACTAATACTAAAGTTGTAAAGTGTAAAATATCAACGGCGACATATTTTTTTATTTCATAATAATAATAATAATAGCCCTTATTCAGACATCAACATGTTTGTAATCAGTTAGACTGTCACAACATGGCAGTTCCATCTGTATGCCTTTTGGCAAAGACCTCCTCCAATTTCCTCCATTCCTCCCTATCTTTTGCTTTTTCGGTCCACGCGCCACCTGTTGCAGAATTGATCTCATCCACCCATCTTCTAGAAGGCCGGCCTCGTTTCGTTTTCTTGTCTCTTGTGAACCAATATTTTTTTTTGACCATTTCTCTCTTCCCCTGATTGTAGGTCCAGTCCATTTCCATTTAAACCTTCTGATGGATACTTTAACATTTTTCGTTTTTGCTTGTTCTTTGATTATTGAATTCCTTATTCTATCTGATACTTCTCTCCATAGTATTTTGGCAAGATTCTAGCTTTCTTTCGTGGGCTTTAGTGATCGCCCAGGTTTGACATCCGTAATTTCATGGGAAGGACAAATTTCATCTATAGATGGTAATTGCGTAAGTTTGTATTAAATATAGTAAATATGTGCTGTTCATATATATCATATACACAATATTCCAAATTCATAGATGTGTATATTCAATGCCCCGACTGAATCACGAGTCCATTATTCAGCTGTAGGCATAGCATCAACACCTCGGGAATATTACCCAGGTCCAACATTCGGGTTACCGCGGTGTCTGCAGTAGGTAGGGCAATGCTCACAGCACGCGTCGGAGATGCACAGTCATCAGCCATTGTCAAATGCTGCTGGCATAAACACTCCCAGGGCGTTACCTCGTACAAACATCTAGCGTGCAGTTTCTAGCTGACCTATATTAGCGACTTCACTACAAAGGATATTGTACCGTATTGTGTCGACCGATCACCTTCATTTATGCTGATTGGAAGAAGTCCGGTCATGAACCAAAGCACAAAACACAGCTGGAAGGGTAATGCACAAAATAATCAACAGGTGTATAACCACTGTCTCTTCCATACAGCATACGCCGTAGCCTATCGTATTCTGACATAGCGACGTCACACTGCCGGTCTCCACCGCCACGGCTCTCTCTACGCCGGCTATCTGGAGTTACTCACAGACTACGACCTCAGTCAGTCAACCATCAGATGCAGTACTCTCCAGCACTCTAGATACACAACGTCTCGCTGCACGTCAGAACCTACTCCGTGACGTCACCTCTACTCTTTGTACAACTGCACTGAGTAACTGACCACAAACAACATTACGATAACGCCGGGCGCCGAGTCACACTACAGGCAGTCGACATCATCAAACCGAGGAGCTGTGATCTTTCACTATCAGCCGAGTTACGCAGCCTCAACACTCTTCTACTATCATCAGTTCCCGAACCTAGACTTATTCACCTTGTATATAGAGACAATGTGAATAATAAATAGATCGTTGAAACCGACAACTCTCTCACTTCCAACCACCTCACCACATCCCTAAAGAGGCGTCAATCGATCATGAGTGAAATCGGTGAACGTAAAGTGATCACTTAAGTCAGTCAATGACAGATCGTAAGCCCTGTAAATGCCCAAAAACTTCCATGCCTACTTACCTATATAAAAACTTCTTCTCTATGAGACTTCTAAAATATATTTTGACTCTTAAAACAATGTAACTTTTATAGATAAAAGTTTTCAGTAGCCGGGATACTTCGCAGCAAATCCTTGTCAAATATTAATAAATTTTCGTTCAAAAGTTGTGGAACGAGAATATTTTTAAATAGTGCGCACCTCCCGCCCACCGCTAACAGAGAATGAGTTTACATTTAATTAAAAATAATTGATATAAATTAACTTTGTTAAAACCACTTATTTATTGAAAAAATTCAACATGTTTCGAAGTCAATGGCTTCTTCGTCAGGATAACAAAAATAATATTTAAAAATTGAAGTAAAGATCAAAATATTAAATGGAAAATGATAATATAAAGAACATAATTAACATGAAAATAAATTTAAAAGATAACTATTTGCAAAAAGGACCTGATTATTTATAATATTCAATTTACTATTTACACTATTTCTTATTTCAAAAATTTCTAATTTATCAAATTGTGATACTGTATAATTTTTATGTAAATTTTTTAAACCCTTATTAATATCAAAAGAATGATCCATAGCCAAAAGATGGTTAGAAAATTCAGAACAATTATTACTTTTTAAACACCTTAAGTGTTCCTTAACTCTAATTTCAAAATTTCTACACGTTTTTCATATATAAAAATAATCACATAATAAACATGTTGAATTTTTTCAATAAATAAGTTGTTTTAACACAGTTAATTTATATCAATTATAATTATGTTACCACAAAATAAATTTGCTACATTTGAAGAAGAAGTAATTAAAAATAAGTAATCTATTCCACAAACATGGTTTGTAAAATAGATGACTTATTTTTAATTGCTTTCGCATACGCAACGATTTTTTAAGAGTTATGGGTAATTTCGTGTTCAGTATTAGTTTACAATATATTAGTTAAAGCCAAAAAAGTTATTTTCAGACTGAAGCTTAACAGCATATCTAAAGAGGAGCCCTTTAATTATTCTAATCAAATCAATTCTAAAATCATAAACTAAAACTACTTAAGATTATTGATTGTGCGTTTCGTTAGTTTAAACTCTTTTATTTTCTTGTTTTTAATTTTTTAATAAAAATAATAATTTTCCGAATAAAAATAATTTCCAAATATACCAAGTATTTATTACTTTATTGTTATATATTACTGAAGTGACTAAAAAAAATTCGTAAAGTTTGTTTGAATTAATTAAATCGTTATTTTATTATCTTCAATAATATTATCTTCACTCGATAAACTAGACGCAAACACATTTTTTTAAGATACATACTATCAATCGGTTGTTAATGACCCTGGTAGATAGTCCTAACTTAGCATTAAAAAAACAATGAAAAATATTTGTCGATAATTTATGAAAATAACTTTTGCCGGAAACACGTTTTATTACTGAGAAATTAGAAAAATTAAAGTCACATTATAAATTAAAAATAATGCAATATAACATCATGGCGCAATTATAGGATGCTCGGGTCCCAACTTGAACAAGGTTTATCACGCGACATGCAAAGCTGCTCGGCGTAGCCGAATAATTCGATTTTTGTTTATGAAAATTTGTATTTGTATATTTTATTTAGTTAAAAAAATTATATATTTTTACTAATAGTACCTATTTAAACATAAATTGAACATAAATTATGATGTATAAAAGCCAAGCTAGCAATACCCAAAAAATAGGATTACTAATTTAAAATGTATTAAACTTTCAATTTTACGTATTTATCCCTTCCAAAAAATGTTTTCTATACATTTATACGTTTTGTATGCATTCAATTTCTTTTCGAATAATTCTGTCTTTGCTTTAATATACTTCAATATAAAGATTTTTAAAAATTAATATCAACATATCGTCGCTGTATATGTAATTAAGCCTATGTGCCGTTTTAGTACCTACATTCTGAAATAAACGAATGAAAATGTTTTAAAAAATAATTGCACAGACTAGATTTATAAAAAATATTTTAAATAATTACTAGGCAGACTTGCCAGATGAACGGCAATGTTTTTTTCAGTATATCTCTATTATTTATATAAAAATTGACAAATTGATTCATTCATCTGAGAATGTATTAAACGGCACATTATATATCCAGCGCTTAATTATATATACAGCGACGATATATTGGTAATCGTAAATAGATATACACATTCTTACATCTTGTACGTAATAAATAAGATTTTTTTAAAACATGAAATAATACAACATGATCATTCATGAAACTTACTTTTCACATGTTTTGCACTTAACTTACGAAAAGAAGTGAGACTTTTTAGGTACTTCATTCACATTTGCTAGCAGTTCATTGAACAATTTGAAACCTTTATAGTATAAACTATTTTGTGTTCCTGCCAATTTTGTTTGCGGAAGCCTTAAATCTCCCTACTTCCCGTAGGATAAGTATGAACCTTAAAATTGTATTTCATATTTTTATGCATGTTTAATGGAACTAATCGGTTTATATTAAAAGCAAATTACAAGTTCGAAGATTTTTGAAAATTATTTTTTATAATTCTAATAACTAACTAACTAACTTACCATCACGCCGTTTTCTTGCGGGGTAGGCAGAGAGGATAGAGCGCCATACTCTTCTGTCCTGACATACAACTTTTGCCTCATCCACATTCATACATCTTCGCGTGCAAGCTCGACGGTTGTTGAGGCTTCTTACGGGATCATCTTCCAGTATCTGGTTAATCTGGTCATGCCACGTCTTCCGCGGTCTCCTTCTCTTTTTGGTGCCGTCAACACTTGCATTATATATATTTTTTACCATTCTTTCCTAATTCATTCGCTCAACATGTCCAAACCACCTGAGCCACCATTAATTATTAACATACATATTTGATATGAAAATATTAGGTGGTTTTGTCGATTAAATTAATTCCTATTAGGATCGAAATTGGTCTATCGCCTCTTATAATATTCACAAAATATTCATAAAAATGTGAGTTTTAAAGCTTTTGTATGAACACAAAACCTTGTTCATACAAATCATCCTTGATTCGTTCTACAGCCATGGTCTATAGCCTGATCCAATATATTTTCAATAATATTTCGCGATTTACGTGAGAAATTATTTAAAAAATTTTAAGATTTTTGAAATTTTGGAAAAAAAACGGATAGCATATTTACGCTGACATAGACGGTGCACCTATTTCTTTAGGCGGGTCTGGAAACATTTTCGTATTTTAATCGCAGCTTTTTTATTTTGAAAATAACCAGGAAGCAAATCTAGTAAATAGGCAGGATGCGTTGATTGGGCTATAGTTTTTCCGATAACACGTCTCTCACAATGATTTCACTATGACTGCACTCATTTTCAATTACGATTTACAATCAATAGATAGCGGCTAACTAAAAACTGACTGCTTTGAATTTACGCAGGTATTAGTTTAGAAGTCTTCTAGTACAGATAGTCACGTAATTATGATATTATTACGTCACAGGTGACACAGTCGACTTCCCGGCTACTCCGAGAATTAAACTGCAACACTCAATATTTTTTTAACAATTTTTCCTCATATAAACTTTTAGATAGGTTACGTTGTAAGTACCCTTTTTTAATCCTGTCATGTAGTTTACGGATTTATATTTTTTACGATGTCGTGTTTAATTGATGGTACATGTTTTATTGCTGTACACTTGAATTCACAAAACTAGTAAAAGATTTAATCAGAGGGTAGAGAGTGAAAAGAGATTAATGCATGCTCGGGGGAGTGGATTTGTGATTGATTTGGGGTGAGATAAAAAAAACAGTTTCACGATCGTATATTATATATATATTTACCATTTACAAAGTGCTTATAAACATTTAGAGGTGTATGTAACCATTTTTTATAACATAATTAAACTCCATTACAAAGCATATTCTTTAAATTTTTACATTACATTTTATGTGGTAATAAAACTATAGTGTTAACATCAGTCATAATATGCTAATTAACATAAAATTAGTAAATAGGTGAGTATATGAAATTCTTTGCATAAACTTAGGAACATATATGAAACAATTATCAATGCCGTGGTGGCAAACCTTTTATCCAGTTTTATCTAGTATAAATAATAAAAAATTGTATTACCTAGATACATATTTCATATCGAAAAACCATGATATAAATAATAGGACCTTGAATTATATTGATAGAAATATAATTATTTGTGCTTTTGAAAATAATAAGATAAATCTTATTATTTTCATTTATTTTTTCTAAAAATAATGGCATTTTATAACATTTAAACAGTTTTTGATCAGTTTTTTTCAATTTTCGTAGGGATCGGCTTTCCTTGTACAAAATCGACAGACAAATTAGATAATTTATCCTGGATGGTTTCCTGGGTTGATCTTTTTCCTTTCTCAATGTTTGACCGCCAAGAACTAAGTGTCTCCTTCTCAATTAAGCACGGGGTGAAGGAACCACTTCTGAACGAACAGTGCGGCGTTGGTTCGAAAAATGTAGGAACGGAGATATGCATATCTTTTAGATGAAAGGGGTCGAGAATGTTCTGTTTCCATTGAAAACCGTGAAAGAAAACGCATTTCAAACAACCAAAGGCCCATTAAAATGACAATCTCCAAAAACATTGAAAATCAAATGACTCAAAAGAAGCGAAGTTTTTGTTTGTTCGTAAAAGAAAGTAATGTTCCATTTATATACCCCTCAGCCAGAATTTTTTTTATAAACGATTCCTTCACATTTATATAAACTTAATATATTAAACAAATAATAATAATCATTTGAAACTTTTCAACAATATTCAATAACACATATTACGTTTATCACAGTAAATTTTCGTTTAATTAATTTATGTAAAAAATTAAGTATTTTAAACAGAACTTAAGCCTTAATTATATTAAACAATAATATTAGGAAATATTTAAAACGCATGTTCTAAACAAAACGTGCACAAATTTGAATACAGGTATAATATAAAATTCTAAATAAATATGAAGTCAAATATAATAAGACCAATGCGTACCTATGTATCAGAAAATTGTGTAATTTTTATTTCTCGCATTATCAGCTCGCGACACAAGGTGGATGAAATTTTAATACATGAAAAAGAAGCATTTAAGTTAATTTTTTACATCATTTTTGAAGCTATACTTCTTTAGGCGTGTTCAGAGCGTATTCTGCAATGAATTTTTTACACCATGAAATCACGAATCACCAATTAAAAGCTAAGAAGGCGTTTCTCCTAGTGATAATTCAATAAACCAATGGCAATTCTTATAAGTGACAGTATCGCATTCTTTGAAAATGCTATTATGAAAATTGCATATGCTCTAGGCGCTGTTTATTTTCTGTTTTATGATGTAGTTTTCATAATATAATTGAAATCAAATTCAGAATATTTTGTTATGGTGATCGAATGGTTTTATATTTTATGTGTTTTTTAGATTTTGTATCATTAATGCGATTCTAGTTTATGCTCCAAACCAAGGTATACAACACAGGTTTTTTTATGTATGCCAAAGAAGTATAACTTCAAAAGCGTGTCATAATTTGTTTAGAATTGTAAGTTTATTTTCAAAGTAATGCAAGTTTTGTTTAAATCATTCTGTAGCGAAATAGATGATATAAAGTGTATAATTCATTTAAACTGAACGACATATCTTTCAACAAATAATTAAAAATCCGAAATGAGTTATTTGCTTTCACTCAAATATTTTTTCAGATGCCCCTCTTTTCCTGCAAGGCGACGCATCAACAGTCGATAAGAAAACCCTAACATTTATATTTATTTACAAAAGAGGATCGATTAGTACATCTGTGAATGGATGAGAGAAGTTTTTTAATCGAGCATTAATTAATGTGAAATATCTAACGCTTCATTCAATCACAAACTAAACAATTAGTCGGATAGTAAATAAATCAGTTTTATTCAATACGATTTTAATAAATACAAAAATAAAAATACGAAGATGGAGTGCAAAAGATAATTCTGAAGTATTCTGGGACGCTCAGCTGCATCTGTGAAACAAAAATATATATTTGAAAATTTCTGCAACGTCATCGTTTACTTATGTATCTATGTATTATTATATAACTAGCCGTCCATCCGTCGAAAAGCACGGGACATAATAATAACAGGATTTCGAAGCCGTAAATTCATGAATAGAAAACTGTCAAACTGTGTAATTTGGTTGGGGCGACCCTTGCGTGTTGCCTGAGCTACGCGCTGATTCCAGCAAGTTACGAACAACTTTAATTATTATATTAACTCTGCTAATTTTGCTGATCTTTACTACCTATTTTACGTGTATTCGACATGCAAATGACAGTGAATATATCTCGAAAGGAGGAGATCCGTGGTTCGAATTCCGGTAGCAGCCAAATATTTTTTCGTGGATTTGATTTTTCTGTATGTCTTTCTTTTTAATTGTTTTATTTATTTGGTTTTAAATTTCAAAGAACTTTGTTCTGAAAAAATTGCAACTTCACAATATGAATGTGTTCTTGAATATAACACTCAATTTATTTTAAAAATCCCCAATAGGTACTAATAATTTAGAATTTCCGTTCGTAACGACCTCAATCCGATTTCAAATTAGTATTATTTCAAAATTTTTCTTAAATAAAACGAAAAAATGTACTTTGGCCTTGTTTAATAAAATACTTTGAATTAGTTTTTTTTTTGATGTTTTGATTATTTTTTAATATTTCAGTTTATTTATTTTTAATTACGCTTCAACGGGCCAGGAGGCCCAATTACAGAAGCGAAAACTTCACAAGACACCCAACGCCTTAGCAAATTACATAGATTAATTGTGACCTCACCGGGAATCGAACCAAGAACCCTCGGTCTGTGAAGCCAGTGTCATACCCACTGGGCTACGAGGGTCGCAACTTCTAATGAAAATTAAAACTAATAAGTACATTCATTAACCATATCGCATGTCATTGATATTAATCATGAATCAAAATGCATAATTTTTTGTGTAACAATATTCGTTACCAACGCTACCAGATTGCACAAATTATAATGAGGTTTAGGAAGCAAAAAAGCTCTCTTTTTAATAATGTCTATCACTAAAGTTATCTAGACGCTACGCTACTCTGATAGCGCTATTCTCACAGCCTTTACTGTCGGCCGATATATATAATTAAAGTACGTTATTTTTGACAGGTTATAGCTAGTTATATTATAACTATACCAATACCTTATGTATAAAAACTCTGTTGAAAATTATAAATAAATAAATACAAATTTTGCAAGTTTATTTAATTTATAATTATGCCCAACCACAAAAGAATCCCTATAAGCATTAAAAAATATTATTTCTGTAAAATAGTTTGAACTACACATGTTTATTCTTTACATTTTCGATTCTTTCTAAATCATTATATAACTTTTACTTTCATTTCCTTTTTTTCTTCCTGCTCCGTTTTCGTGTATCGCTAACGATAACGTAACACGTACACACATACATACAGTGTAAGCTTTTCAACTTTAAACGGTTTGTTAATTACGACCTCTCTCGGCGAACAGAGACCGCACCGCGACCTGGTCCGCGATAAAATGTGACTGTGGCGGAAGTAACTCTTCATAAACCTTGTCCGGACCAGCGGAGCCTGAAAACCGGAAACGAATGCGGCCAGGAAGTGAATGTCTCATCAACCACCCAAATACTTAACTTTTCCCATTTAACGTTCACGGCGCACGGGCAGTTCCCAAAATGCAAGGGGAAAATAAAACATTGCACAAGATCTACTAATGACATCTGTTATTAAGAATATTGTCACATGTTTAATAACAGTTTTGTGGGTAGATAGTTGGTGTATATACATAACATAAATACATTTAATTATAAAATATACAATTCATGTATTTTGGTGAAAAAAACATCTTTGATATTATTAATTTTAAAGCGTTAACTCTGTGGTAAGACATTATAACTGTGTTAATTAAATTATTATAATCCACTACCAGATTTTTCATAGAGCCCTTTGTTCAATTTAACTTTCACAAAAGATTTGGTAACGCCCACTTCAGACCCCGCCCCCTCTCACTCCCTTTCCCTCGTAGATTCCTGATCGTTCTATAGGCAAGTTAATGCATGCTAGTCTTTGACAAGATTAACACGCGTGTGATAAATATTTGTGAAAGGTTAACAGTACTATATTGTGGTGTATAGTGCTGTGAACATAGTGGGGTAGTTTTGGTCCTGACGAAGAGAGGGGTACGTCTCGAAACCAGTAGACCTAAAATCTGGTAGTGGTTTATACTAATTTATCTAATACTCTGTTAAAACATCGTTGACCTGAAAAGCAATTCACTTGTGTATTTCTGTAATTCTATGATAATTTAAGTATCTTTTTTAGATTAAAATATCAATTTTAACCAAATATTGTTTATTCAATATTTTTGTTTTTTAAAGCAATAACTTTGTGGTTGGACGTAATTATTAAATTCAAAAAAGCTAACAAACTTTGAATATAACATAAATTATGATAATTAATTGTTTTAATGGTAAAATACTATACAATAGGTATCAGATACGAGTGCTAATCGCATCAAAATAAAGAACTTGGCACCACCAGGTAAACCAAATATTGAACAATGATCCTGTTCGAAAATTCAACAACGGGCAAGTATTCATCATAAAATATTTATATATGCCTGTGGGCAAAAACAGAGTATGCTGCCCCACTAAGCTAAAAGGCAGTAAATCAATACTTTACGAAAAATGTTTTTTTTTGTGGTTTTGGATACGTGAGGTCATATTTTACCTTTGTTATAAGCTTGTTTGTCGTATTTCCATCAAAATATTATATACAAGCAATTTTAGTTTGCAGTATACCTATCTGGGGTATGCAACACGTAGCTTATTTGCAGTTTAAAGATTTAAACTATATAAAAGTAGTTCAAATAATAATAAAATAACCTTTTTATCTGTATTAATATCTAAAAATTGCTCCATTCACGTTTCCTTGACTTACTCAGTAATTTTTTTATGGAGATACTGCTTTTTAGCTTAGTGGGGCAGTAAATATGCCTGTGGGAAAACGTATTTTTTGTATTACTTTTTACAAATTTTAATATTATATTAACTTTATCTTAGCAGAATAAAATAAGGTATATAATTTTAAAAACAATGAACTTACTTCCTGGCCATTTTAATTGTTGATTGTTGAGCTGGGATGACGTATGTCTCAAGGATGCGGCTATTGAAAATTGTCGTTTGTGGGGCCCGCCCGGCAACCACTTTGGCATCGTTGATTCACACCTGGAGACAATTTGACAACGATTAATACCATAAAAAGTTTTTCATTTTTTATTCTTTATTTCATATGAAAAATAATAAAAATCTTGAAAAAATTAATAACATTGAAAATTGATAAATCTTTCAGTTCATGGTATAGGAAAAGTTTAACACAACAATCTAAGCGCTTGTACTTTCTATCCACAAATATTTAAGATAATTAATAATTTTAATGTGAGCGAAAATATCTTCATTAATTCAAACGCTAGTTAAGAGTAGTTTTTTTGTAAATCCCATCATCGAAAAAAAAAAATTTTTTTTGATTTCAAAATATCTTTGAACTTTACTCGAAATTTGGATTTTTTTATATTTTTTTATATTCCACTTAAAAACACTGCAACAATATTGATGATTCCACGATAAAATGAAAAAGCCAAAACAATAAAAATAAAAAGTCTCCTAGTAAATCAACAAACAGTTGAAAAACAATTGATAATATTATATTTTATCCTATTTACTGACAGATAAAACAAAAAAGAGTGAAGGGCTCATATATACAATATATATGATGTTGCCAGCTGAAAATAGTTGCGTTGGCCTGGAAATTTTAGATAGCAGTTCTGTTAGTATACCTGAGGAGAAGCATTTCTTTCGCCGGACTTCCTGATGACGACACAGGTCTGAAGAGCCAGCGCTCAGCGCGCAGCCGAAGCGACATGGTGCGTGTCGACAGGCCCATTCCATCGGGACCAGTCACTGTCGAGTCGTCCACATATGGAAACATTGCCTGGAAAATGACTTATATGTTGTTTAAACAGTTGAAGGAGTTAGTGTCAGTTGAACATTGGGCACACTCAGATATGTTAAAGAAGCTATTTTTATATGGGAAATTCGGTATGGCTGTCTATTTTTTGGGTGTTTATAGGGCTTACGACATAACGGCTAGCTCAAGTGATCACTGTGCACAATGTAATGTTATTAAGAATATTGCTTTAAATAACTCTAACAAAAAAAAAGATAACTCATACCAACAACAACATCTGTAGGTACTGGTTTATAGGGATGACAAATTTCTACTACAGATGGCGGTAATAAAATTAAACTCACATATGGAACAAGTGCAAAATTGACATAAATACAACATTCAAAAATTTTATAGATGTGGTAGTCTATCATGGGTGGAATTATTGAAGGTTACACTGTGTAAAGTGTTCATTTGAGCCAGCCGCACGATAGGTCGTAAGCCCTTTAAACACCCGAAAAATAGACTTCCATACCTACGTTCCCGTATAAACATAGTTACAATATATCTTGATTAAAGATGTTCCCCTGGGATTAAATCCAGTTGTGTTCTTAAAAAAATTGTAACATACTCAAAATATACTGGGCATACTATTCATCGGTCATTGTTACTTTATTTATTTAATCATACAGTCCAGAATTATAAACATTCTTTAACATTTATTTTTATAATTTTTCAGTAATTTACATGACTGTGTTTAGCGTTACTAAGTAAAAGATATTCACATTCTTCTTAACTAGGCCGAGTCCTGTGCTTAAGGAAATAGGCTCATCCGTTGTGTCTGTGGACTAAGAGTGGAATCTAAATGATGAGAACATTCTCTAAACTAACAAAATTAAAATATATTAAACTTACAAAATTAAAAAAATTAAATTTTAAAAATTAAATTTAATTTGTTTTCTAGAATAAGTAAGGATAGCGGCTAGTTAAATGGTTAACACAAAGTTTTTTAATTAATTAAAATTAATTAAGTTATTTCCGACTGATCCCTAGGAAATTTTATCAAGTTTTGTGTCAATAAAAGAATGATTTTTTTGATAGTGATGTTTTCTGTCGACATTTTTTTATTACAGATTGAACTTACACTAGTTCCTTATTGGTAACTAGGCAACGCATGTTTTACAGCTACTGTTGTCGTATAACCTGTATTTGTATGTCAAGCTGGTTTACGTATTACAACTGTTTAATAGAAACGTATTACCCAACTACACAATCTCCTATTCTTTTTACGAGGTCTTCTTGTTTGTCTGTCTTATGCAAGTCTGTCTTAACATTTTTAGATTACCCAAGTCTTGTTCTTAGGGTCGTGACCACATCCCATTTGTAAGTAGATTCAACCAGCCTGGAAACCAACCAGAGTCTGGCTCTTCATACGTCCACAACTGTTTAGTTATTACCTTATCCTGGACTCTTGACATCAGCAAGAAAAGTGGAGATCGGCAATCCACCCTTGATATTCCGCACCCCGACTCCTTTCCGAAAGACTTTTCCAAAATATGCATTCTTAAATAACGGGTTTACAGTTTTCGTATTTTTAATTCAAATGGTGCTGAAAGAATTATCTATACTTCCAATTTTAATCTTTGGTATTCATTGTATCCTGATGAAGGGATCATTGGCCCCGAATCATGTTGATTATTCAATCAATATTGGTTTAAATCAAAGTGTTTTCTTTTTATTGATATAAGAATCGAATTATTTATCTTAATTTATGTTTTTTTAACTAGATTATATATTTCTATATTTCGTGTGTATAATCCTTTTTTTATTTGCATCACGAGATGAAAGAAGCAGAAAGAATTGCACATAATCAAAGAATTTACAGCACTCCTTTTAAAAGTAAACAAAAAATTTCTACAAAGGTTTGGAAAAACCTAATGGATTCTGGAACCATCGCGACGCAACATTACCTATAACAGTGATCGACCGGCTACTGCGTACTTAGTGTGTCATGTGTATTTGTTGTTAGCGTGACATAGATCATATAAAAGCGAACCGTGCGAGTGTGGCCAACAGTTGATATGTGAACAGACGACAGATATTCAGCGCGAGCGCTTACTTACTCGCGAAATTGAGCGGAATATTCTCGATAGTGATCGATGCGATAGGAACGGTGATATAAAAGTGTTTTATAGGTGAGTGACTTGTAATAATTTGTGCAAATTACTGAACAATTAGGGTCCGTTCACATTAAGACGGACCGTCAGTTTTCTCAGTACGTCTAAAGAGACGGATATGCAAGTGACTGTACAATTTATATGAAACTGTTCGCATTGAGACGGATTCGAGAAAAATAATGGATCCGGCGTTTGAAACGGACGTTTTGTTACTGCGAAAAGCCGTTTAAACAGTCGGACCGGATGTAGTGTGAACGAATCCACCAACGGGACGGCACCGATGTGCCCTCTCCCACTCCGCAGACATCGTTTCGGTGCATGTCGATTCATCGTGTACAATAAGAGATCATCAAAAGAAGAAATAGACATTCGGAAGTAGTTAAAAAACTTTGCTTCATCATTTCTTAATTCACGCATTAATGTTTCAAATGTGCCTGCTGAAAATGTTTCTCGAAGAAGAGGATGAGCTCAATGTTTTCTTTTCACTCTACGTCTTCTTCTTCTTAAATACAACCACAGCACTGGAATAATTTCGTCTTCCATCATGTACGAAGTCTGATATCAAGCTGAAGTGGACGAATATATATTCGGATCGGAGTACGTGACGACCAGACGCCGTTTTCCGTCTAAACAGACGGTCCGTCATAGTGTGAACGATCGCTTAATTTAAATTTAAAGACGGTGCCCCGCTAAAAATTTTTTCCAGTGATTTTGTGTAATAAGTAATGTTTAAATTCTTTGTTTAGTGTAACATTTGACACGACCCCGTGACAGTAGTAATAATAGTAATAATTAGTATCCTCCACTTCTTGTCCAAGGCCTAGTCGCATACATGTGTGTACGATTTGGTGAAGTGATTTGATCTTGCGACTGACGTTGTTCGTCGTTATCATGGACCTAGTTACACCGGAAGCTGAGGAACCAGAAACGTCAATTCCGTTCCAGTTTCTATGAAGGTATCAGCGTATTCATATGCCGTCCGCGTGACGTCAGCAATGTGATAACAGTGCCCTGGTGCTATCGAACTCCTGGACTGAGAAGCCGGAATACGTTTACATTCACATCAACAATATATCTAAAACACTAAAGTTTAATTATTTATTTTTTGTTTTGATGTTGCAATTTTGAAATAGATTCTATTATATTTATTTTTTATTTTTTTTATTTATTGATACAGCAGATACGTAACACTGATTTTTATGATACTCGTAAATAAAACCTATGTTATTATATTTTATATGACACTAGCTGTGCCCGCGCGGCTTCGCACGCGTAGATTTTTGTCACTGTTTGGATCTTCATAGATCTTTCGCGAATCTTCTAGAACATTCTCCTTCCAGAGCTTTCAAAAATTTTATTGAATGTACAGGAACCTTCTAGACACACCGACACATTCCGCCACTCAGTTTAGAACCTTATAGAACTTTCGGGAATTTTCTAGAACCTTCTCCTTCCAGGACTTTCTAGAGCAGGTCGGCGCGCCTATTTTGAAACAATCTGAAGCATTTGCGGCCTTTGCATAACAAAACAATATGCTAGAAAGCACATTTTTGTCACTCACTCTCACCCACGCACAGCCACCCCCACCAAACTCGCACATTTTTAATGTGACACCAAGGGCTATCCACAACCATAACCATCGGTGGGTGGTTGTGTCTGGTTGTGGAGAAAATTTGGCGGATAGGGAAACACGTTTTTTTTTTAATATATAAATATATATATTGATTATAATCCCCGTTATATGATTCAATAGTTCGAGCTTGTGGGAGGAGTATTTGCAAGCCAAATTAAAGTACTAAAGCAGAAACCATTTAGAAGTAGTAGTTTTTGTTATACAAAACCCTTTGAGACATATGGGCAATGTCGTATATTATAAATAAATTATATGAAAGATATAAATATAAAAATTCGATCAATATTTAAATTATTGATGGATTTGGCTTGAGATTTAAAGACATCTATAATCGTATATTAATTTCCTTAATAATATTTCTTTCACCAACTTTTCTCCTCTTCTCTCAGTATTTTCGTTACAACCGCCTTTATATCAGTAACACCGGTTTCTTTTGTAGATATTCTTTTTTTACGTATCCCCCTAATTAATTCATGTAAAGAAGTTATACATATATATTTCATCTGTCGATGAAACTCTAATTGTATCGAAACTCTTTGGTACGGAAAATTTCCTAGAAATGAACACTTAGCAGAAAATAATTGTAAAACTCGGAAACTGGGTGATGATACAAGACGCTTTCAGAAAACTTTTTTATGTTTTAATGATATCAACACAAGCTTTTTCTTGTTTTAAAATGTTCCAAACAATTTAAAAATAATAAAGTAGGTACCTACCTACATTCTGTCACATTTTAAATTTGCTGATTTTCCTCATTTTATAACATTATACATTATCTTATATCTAAAGATAAGGTAAGGCATCATATTTCATTTGCTAAGCATGTTTATAAATATGATTTTGGCTGCAACACTGGTGATAAAATAAAGTAAACCGTTCATTTTAAGGATCAAATATATCTGCATTTGGTTACAAATAGCGATAATATTTGATAAAGAAGCAGGTATTTTTTACTACAGATTACAAGTTTGTCTCGATTTTCAGACGAGTCGCTAATCCCCATAACTATTGATATCAAGACATTATTGCTTGAACATTTTGAAATCTTAATTTAGGTAGGGATCACCTGTAAGGTATTGTGGATAAAATAATTGGATGCAGGGTTAATTGGAAAACAAAAGTAACCTTGCAGGACTATATTCCTACTTTGATTATGGGTCGTAAATGTACAAGCATCCATCACCTAATATCAACAGTTGTGGTGATATGCGACACATTTTTTTTCAATAATTCTGATTTATTTTTTTGTAAAACGTTAGACTTTACAGTATGGAGAATATCACCAGTTGGACTTTCAAATTATATATCGAATATGAAAAATTCATTTCTTTTAAAGCAAGTCAAATAAAAAAATAAAAACCTTCCAATCCCAATTGGAAAACATTCCAATTGCAATTTCTGGAGATTTTTTATCATTTCATTTAACTTGTTTTGAAACGAATGAATTTTTCGTAATCGATATTAAGTTACTCTAGTGATAGTTCAACGTTTTATTCAAAATAAGTCAGAAATATTTTTAAAAAATGGAAATTTTAATATTGCCTAACTCCAGATATAATTATTGATATGCTCGAACATGTTTGACTCAAGGCAGGAATATAATCCTGCGAGATTATTAATGTTTTCCAAATAACCCTGTATATTCGTTATAACCTTCAGCGTTAACGCTGAATACAACAGAACTTGAAAAACCTAGTGCCTTTGGAAAACCCTATTGACTACAAAGTTAACACAAGTATTGTTGTAACACAGCTGATAAATAATTCATGATCGTAAACTGAGGTCAAAATTTGTAGATCAGGTAGAAAAATGGCATTATTTTTCCCCTCTGCAAATCTCTCTGGTCATCCTTCCTTTCACCGCTGGATGGTTTACCTCCTTGCTCTATCGAGTTTCGGTCACCGTCCCTAGTCCCAGGAGTGTTAATAACCTTTTCAAGTCACAAAAAGTTGTGAACCGCTTCAGTAGGGTCATTTGTTTCAAAATGATTGGTTCTCTTGGGACCATGTTAATCTGCCATTTTGAGATCTGCGACAAAAATGTTGTAAGAATGATGCGCATCCTTAACTCTTCAGTAAAATTCAGAAAACTTCTTGAGTTTTAATTTTTTTTTAAATAATAATATTTATTTTATTTACATATTCTTATATGATCACACTACATTAATTAATTATTCGTATTAATTAAAATTAAAAATTAAATAGCATGTCCACAAACAGAAATTGTATGCTGGTATGAGGGGACAGAAAGTAAAGTAAAATAAGTGGGTACATATATTAAATATCAGCACATTGATTTATTAAACAGTTATCTCCTCCCCATCACAAGTCCCTTCAGATTTTTATTGATAAGTTCTATACTTTTTAATTTGTTTATGCAATTGGGGATTCCATTATAAAATTTCGATCGTAGTGTATAGGAAATCATTATCTCTTTCTATTAGTCCGCGGTATATCACTTCTTATACAGTCTCTTGTTCTTGTGTGTTGTCTATGTACGTCACTATTCTGGTGTAGGATGATATTCGGTTTTAATAATTTATTCTTTATTTTGTAAGTCATCTTTATCTTTTCCATATATATCAGATCTTCTAGGTTAAGCATGCCGGTAATTTTGTACAAGTCAGTGGTTCTGGTGTATCGATTTAGGTTGAAGATTATTTTAAGGGCTCTATTAAATTTCTTTGTATTTTTCCCAGCGCCTATTTTAAGTTAAATTATTAAATTATTTAAGTAAGTTATTAAGTAGAATTATCTTTATTGAAGATCAAACTCTCCCTCATCATCACTAATTTGTCCATCTCTTCTCCATAGATCTCAAAACAGATCTATGGAGAATAACATTAGTTGGACTATGTTCCCTTGAGAGAGAGCTAGATGAAGCTGTTCTTCTAAATTTAAGTCGGTTTCGATATTGCAAACTTGGATATACCAGGCTCATAGATTTTTTCTTCACTCGAAATAGTGTAGCAACCCATTTAGCGCACGTTTTTTGAGTATTTTTAGTCATACAAATTATTTTCCTTACTATTGCGCACTTGACCCAAATCCGTGTTGCGATTACGTTTTTTGTTATGGCAATATTTCTGGGTTAGGTTGAACAAGTAGTTTTACAGAATATGAACACCGCGCTAAATATTGCAATCGACGCATATACCTCATAAGCAAACTTGTGCAGTTGCCTCATATATAGATAGAATATATTTTACAATTTAATATATTAAAATATTATAAAGATATATAGATATTTATATATATATATATAAATATATATATATATATATATATATATAGATCTATATATATATATAGATTATAATTTAATATATTACAATTTACAATTTACACACCAAGGGGAGAGGTTGGGTCTCCGCCATTTAATCGGGTGGAACTCCACTGCACCCCCACAGACTTTTTTATATATTTACCTGCTTCTGGAGCTTCTCTCCGGCTAAAATAAATATTCACACGAAAACGCAACACTCTTTCATTCCGCAAACCCGTAACGCATCCCCAAAATAACTTCCATTACGTGCTGTGCACTGTGCACAAATAATTGATCACTTCGATTCTTACCTCTTCATCATTAATGTACCACGTGAGGTCGGCCGGGGGTAGCGAAGGATCAGAAGTGCAGTTTAGCCGTATCTCCTCCCCAAGGGAGTACACTGTGGCAGCCCCTTCGACGAGGGGGTCCCTCTGGGGCAGTGCTGGAGAGATAGAAAGAAAATTAATGGATTATTTGTATCGAGCAAATAAAAAAATTATACATGGCATGCTACAGTTTTTTGTCGATCAAAATCTATCAGGATATTTTCTCGAAAAATTTGATGAAGAAAGTTAATTAATTTATTCACTTTTTGCCTCGTGCATTTTCATATATCTTCTTATGCACGCTTAACGATTGATGAATCTTCTAAGGAGACCGTTCTCTAGTATCTGGTCTAATTGATCGAATGAATTTTGTTTAAATGAAATATTGAATTGATAGTACTTTAACCCTTTTCTTTATCACGCTCTCTTTTATAATACATTTATCATTTTATTATACACAATCCTTCTCACCTACACATTCGAAATTCTATCGACTATGCTACAAACAGATTCGCCCCTAATTTTGTTAATTTTTCATTGTATGGACCTATGGTTTTGCTATAAACTATCACTACTTATATAGTAATTTATCTTGAAATCCATGCATCTTTACTTGAGCAGGAAATAATACATCTTAATAATAATAAAAAATTAAATGAATAAAAATAAATAAATTTTATTAATTTTAATTAAACAACTTTGTATTAACCGCTTAACCAGTAACTCTACGTCTACCGGTTTCGATACCACCGTACCAAACAAATCAATTTTTGAACGGGAACGTGGCTACAGCTTTGGTGGGGGTAATTAAGAAGTGGATGCCAAAATGGGGAATTTGTAAAGTAACGGTTGATCTCCTGATCGTTATAAAATGTTTTTACAGTTTACTTTAATGTCATACTTGAACTATCTACTGGAGGCGTAAACGACCCATAGATACTCATGTACAAATAAAGATTCTGTACTCAGTTTCCTTCATCTTTTTACCGATCGTAGGTTTCACTTCCATTTAATTGGTGTTTGCACCAGAACTACTGTATGCACCTCTTATGGTGACAAATTTCTATTAGCCATTTACTTTATTTCTCTCTCTGTCAATTTTTATTTCCACCTTAGCATCTCGTATAAACATACATCTCAAATACATAATTTTCTCATCTAAAGAAAACGTTAATGTACATCGTAATTTATTTTCCTTGTTAAAAATATATTTTCAAGTTTGCGTTTTTTATTTATACGCCTTAAAGACATTAGTGCCATTTTCCTTAACAAAACCTTTGTCAAAACTTTTATCTTTGACCTTTATTAATCCAACCAAAGTTGTTTACCCTATGTTTTGAGCAAATAATTATCTTCATCCTGTAGCTAAAACTCTTCAACAAATTTAAGTCAAAATTTACAAACATTGTTTCAAGGGACGAAAAATATCCTTACTCTCGTCAGATTTAACAAAGACAAACTGGAATATTTTACATCTCAGGAGGATGAAATTTTTATCCATATTTTTTTCAACAAACAATTCGCATCATTAGTGTTTTTATATAAAGCATTATTTTATTTGAAAATTGGATGACCGATTTCAAAATATCCATTTCAATCGTTTTGAGTTAGCAACACTAAGGGACCCTTAATTTTCTGCTCTATGCAACTATTTATTTTTTAAAAATACGTAACCTTTTTCAAATTGCTATAAATATATAATCGAAAGAATGTCGATACAGTGCTGAACGAAATTGAGGATTCTGCTAATGAACAGAGTAATGTTCGATAGAGGATGGAAGGCAAAAAATGATATCTAGAGGAGGGTAACTTCCGAAATAATTAGCACAGTGCTTTGAATGCAAAAAATTAAATTAGAAATAGGTCTACGGAGGCAAGACTAATTGTACTCAATGGAATTCTGACGCCAACACTGGTATATGGGGAAGCCCGAAGCTGACAAAAGAGGAACGAAAACTGAATGCAGTGGAAATGAGATCAATTAGTCGTATGTGTGGCACATCCATTTATGATTTAGATTAATGATTAAAATATCGTGTGATATTTAACCAAATACTCAAAAAACTATTTGAAACCAAAATAAGGTAAGGAGCAATAATATCTAACAATTTATATGAGAATAGCAGAATAAGTCCACTTTTATAGCTAGATAGAGTAAAAAATAAATATATTAGAAAATAATGTAAAGCTATAAACTTTTCATAGTGTATAGAATTAAAAATGGTCACTATGGGGGTTAGGGTATGTTGAGCGAATGAATAAGAAAAAAAATGGTAAGAAAGATATATGACACAAGTGTTGAGAGGCGCCAGAAAGGGAGAGCAACCGCGGAAAACGTGACGTGATCAGATCAGCCAGATACTGAATGATGGTCCTGTTAAGGGTTTCAACAATCATCGAGCTTGTACGCGTAGACGAATTAATGTGGATGAGACGAGAGTTGTGTGTCAGGACAGAATAGTATAACGCTCTATCCTCTCTGCTTACCTTTATGGAGAAATTGCAAGATGTTATTCATTATCTTCTCGTTTCTTTCAATATTAAAATTTCTCTGAAAATTTAATTTTGCTAATTTTAAATTACTGATATTAAAAAATATCCCATTCATTAAAAACTCATTATTCTATATTATTGTAGGTAACTAGATTTTTATTTTTTGTTATAGTAAGGAAAAGCAAAAATTTTATCCATCTTTTTTTTTAGTTGAAAATAATTTCACGTTATATTTTCAAGAGAAAGAATATCTCTGTTGAGTAAATAATAGGCCATCCAGTTATAAGAATTGTCTGGATATTTTTTTCATCAGATGCGACAGTTTAATTCCCGAAGCAGGTATATCTTTAAATATATATGAAACTGTACGTAGTTGACTCTAGTCGCAATCAAAGTACTCCCTTTGCCCATCTATGCACTGAATTAAATAGTGCTTCCATGTCAGGAAGCTTGGAACTCAATATCCGAAACACTATTATGTACTTGTCGCACACTCTGTTATATTATATTATATATCACATGATATATTGTATTATATATCAAATATATGTTTTTTTAGAATATCAGTTGCATAAGATACACATCATCTCCTTAGTTCAGATGAAGACGGACTCAGATATTATGGACATGATTCTAAATGATTCAAGAATATCAATACCAAAAGAAAAATACTCAGTGTAAACAGTGTAAAAAAAATAATTATTTTGTACCTACGTCATTTGTCACCATGCCCCCTCTAATCCTTATCATATAGTCAATCCCACCATTACTAATCTGTCTATATTTGAACATTAATTTTAGTACATTCATTGCCCTAAAGAAGGGAACACAGCTCCCGAAACCCATGTTTTTCAAAACAAAATTAAAGTGTGCTTAAAACAAAATTGTATTTATTAAATATATTTAAGTGATTATTATAATAAATAACGTGTGTAATGTTTATACACACTAAATATTATCTTTGTACATCTAAAAACAATCTGTATAATTAGCTACTTCGTACAAGTTTTTTGGATAATGGCAAGGTGCGCACTACGCATCTTTATTACTTATTTATTTGTTTAAGCTCATTATAGGCTTTTACGTATGAAAAAGTTATAATATACAAAGAAGTACATAAAGCAATATCAGTTATAAGCATGAAAATATGAGTATAAAAATTAAAAATATAAATTACATAGCAGTAATATGTACAAAACAGTGTTACAAATAATTACATGTATATATTAAAAGTGGAAGTTAGTAATAAAGTAATATTGTCTCTTTAAGTGTTAACTTTATTTTGACTAGATTGTCATTGAAAATGTCAACCATAGTATTAAGACTAGTAATTAGTTCTAGATTTGTGGCAATAAAAGGTAACAAATTGTCGTATTCTGTGAGATGAGATAGTGTAGTTGATACGTGCTACGATGTAGCACGTATCAACTACACTACAAAGAAGAACTATATCACATTTTTTTTTTCTATCATCATATATATGGCGAGTAATTTCAGTATCTTCAATAGGTTATTGTATTCTATATTTTATATTGGTGTGTTCGTCTTGTACTTTATGTGTCTGAGAAATTTACGTTGGACGCGCTCGACATTGTCTATATGCCCTTTGTAATGTGAAGACCAAGCTAATGAGCAACATTCTAATTAGCTCCGGACAAGAGAAGAGTATAATACCTTATATATAGATAGATGTCCTTAAAATAAATTAAAGTAATATTAGAGACTTGCAAGTTATCGCATTTATATGGTTAATAAAAGTTAATTTTGAGTCGAATGATTTTTTGAAGCAATCATTATATAGACCAGTGTTTTTCAATCTGTGGATCGCGACCCCCAGAGGGATCGCCAAATTTTATTCGGGGGGTCGCGGTCGCAAGCCAGGTAAAAGTAAAAAGCAAGGGTTGTAGGTCATATACTGCAATAAAAGTACAAAATTTTCAGCGACAAGGCTGTGTCTATTTATTTTTTAATAAATTGTCAAACCGTGACTGTATTGTTGAGACGTTAACAATTAAACCGTTTTATAATTCAAGACAATTTTTTTTTAATTATTTTTTTTTTTTATTTAATATATGGTACAAATACAGTTCTTATATATTTACATATCAGATAACTATTTTTTTAAAACACTTTATAGTCATGTAGACTTCATCAGTGAAGAGAAGCTTTTGGTCTGATGAGGGAGCCACAGTTCTTATTTCTTATTATAGTCTTCTTAGTTTTTATATTTATCATTCAAGAGAACGTTATTTCGCATAGGTAAGTGGCGGAAGGCACCAATCATTTTAAAGCTTCTCTTGCCAGCTCTGGATATGCTCTCTTCTCTTTATCTGGAAGATATAAATCAATCTTTAAGATTTTCTTTCATCTTCATGGATGACAGTTCGGCCAGTTGTACTGACATATCCAAAAAAGGATTTAGCATCCATATTTACCAATTGGCAGCTTCAAAATCCTGTAGAAAATATTTTTTTACGTTTTTTTAAACCACTGACCTGTTTTATTATGGACCTGGGGCGTCGCCAGAATTTTTTTTACTTGCAAAGGTGTCGCGTATTCAAAAAGGTTGAAAAACACTGATATAGACGGTACAATTTTTACTCCTTTTATATTAACTCGTGGCGTCTGCTTGCTTGCTTGCCGGCTTGCTGTCAAAAAAAACTTTGGATCGATTTTTGACCCTTTTCCCGTGATCCAATCGAGCTGAACTTGGCAAATAGACTCGTGTCGACGATCAAGAAGATCTATCAAATTTTCGTTAAAAAAAATTAATAATTTCGGATTTTTAGAAATTTTATTGGTTTTTTCAAATTGGAATCATTAAAAAAGTTTGATTAGCAACGGCGCGCGGCCCGATAACGTCGCGGAATATTTTCTAAATTTGAATTACTCCGTCGGTATACATAATAGGTACTTCACTACGAATGTCAAAAATCTTAATTGACTGACAAACGTTTTTAGAATTTAATCTTCAAAGCATGAAATGTCTTATCAAAGCTCAAAATATCTGACATTTTAGAAATATATTAAATTCCTGTAAGTTTAGTGTTACGTTATATGTTTTAATTCGTCTTTAATTGTTGTTATAACCTCTATCTTTACTAATCTATACTCATGTTTTGGTGCTATTCCTGATACCTTTTATATTTTGCTACTTATAACTTATATTGTTAAATGTATGTTTTTTTTTAATTTTATGTTATATTTTTTAGGTAAAAGCCTATACACATTGCTGCTCTTTACTTTATATTTTTTTAATTTTTATACTCATGTTTTGGTGCTATACAGATATTGTTTAATGTATGTACTTTTTGAAATTTATATTATATTCTTCATGTAAAAGCCTATACCTAATGGGCGTAAACAAATAAATAAAACAAACAAACAAACAAACAAACAAACAAACAAACAAACAAACAAACAAACAAACAAA
>JADDOH010003128.1:0-17500 GCA_016648135.1 Agrypnia vestita | reverse complement strand
GATTAATTTTAGGGGTCACAACCATTGATCAAAGTTTTGAAAATATGCGCCTTTTAGGGCAATGACTGCAACACCTCAGACCACATATCACTGCATGCAAGATAAATAAACCCGCGTAGTATTTTAAACAAAAGGAAGCGTTCGGAATATTTTGAGTTGGTCCAAATTTTTCAGAACACGTTACTGGATTTGGTCCACAGGGACATCATTAATCTAGATATATTATAGATGTCTCATAGAGGTGAAATTATATTTTAATGGGAAATTGGGAACCTATCGTACGGCTGGTTTAAGTGATCACTTTACACAATGTACATGTTGGTGACATCTGTGGTTAATTCAGGGGAATGAAAAAGCTTCAGATGCCGATGCAGGATAATTAGAACATACATATGAAACGTGTTGTAAAATTTAAATAAATATACTACATCCAAAAATTTTATAGGTGTGGTACTCTTTCATGGGTGGAAATGGTGAACGTTACATTCTGTAAAGTGATCACTTAAGCCAGCCGTACGATAGGTCGTAAGCCCTATAACTAATCAAAGACTTCCATACCCACTTTCCCACAAAAAAATATAATTTCGTCTCTTTGAGACATCTATAATATATCTTGAAAAGGAAGCGTATTTAAACGTGTTGGTATCGCAACTAAAGTTTTCGAGAAATAACATTTCTTTTATTATTAGACTGAATTTACGATCGTGCCATACAATGGCGTTTACAAGTGAAGCGAATTAAAAATCTCGGAAAATTACATCTTTGGTATCTGTCTGAAGAGCTTGTAGCTTTTGCGTACTTCGATGATAAAGTTTTCTTGGAAACTAAACAGAGAATGGTCATTGTCCTCAAAAATTAAGGATTGGAAGGTTCTTCAAAGCAAGCAACCCTCGAAAACGCTCTCATTGTGGTTAGACTTAGAGATTTATATATACAAACCATAGTTTGAATTTAGGATCATTGCCGTTTCGTGTGATTTTTTTAAGAAAGATGTTAGGACATGTAAGGATGACGATGACTATAATAAAGCTTATGAACATGGTAAGAACGCTGTAAATGATATAGTAGAAAAGGAAGTGTTTATGTAAGAATCATCGGTGGTATGAAGACAATCATCTTAACTCCATCGATGAAGAGCAGAAGCAATATTTACTCTTGGCGGTTAAAGATTATTGACAAAAATTATCTGATTCGAAAAAGTTCACGTTGACGGCATCTTAAGTTATTATTATTTATTTTAATTATATTTTAAATATTTCACGTAATTATTTTACTGGTTTTGATTTTAAGTTTTACTCAATTTTCGCAAAAATTTGCTTTTATTAATTTGCTTTAAATACAGTTTAAATATCTACTTATATTTTTTAGTTAAGCTCTACATTTTAATAGATCATAGCAATCCCTAAAAGTCATTAAAAAAAATGAAAAAAATACTGTGTTAGTTTAAAGACATATGAAAACATATAAAAGGGTGCCCCATAGAAAAATATAATAATAAAAAAA
The DNA here is from genome assembly GCA_016648135.1 of Agrypnia vestita. Taxonomy (NCBI): domain Eukaryota; kingdom Metazoa; phylum Arthropoda; class Insecta; order Trichoptera; family Phryganeidae; genus Agrypnia; species Agrypnia vestita. The sequence continues at coordinate 15,997 of JADDOH010003128.1, read as the reverse complement.
TTTCATACATTTTTGAAACACCCTAGTACACATGTTTTTTATATTTTTACAAGCATCTTGCTAAACTGTAAACGCAATAAATTGGGTGAAAATCATAAACATTGTTGCCTCTACGTGAGTTTAGTAATATTTTTATATTTTGCACAACAAATAGAGAGCACATAAAGCATTTGTAAAATGGTTAGTAAAAGCTTATAACTAATTAAACTGTTTTTAACTTTTGGTGTAGTTAAAACATGTTGTCATTTCATATGTGGTTCATCATTTTGAAACACTTGTATTTTAGAATGAAATAAACAGTATTTCGAATACCCCATAAATGATTTGTAAATAATGGAAGTTATCTTAAGAGTATAAATTATTAACGTACTATTGCACGTAAACTCGATATAAACTAAATATAGAAACATCTTAAAAAATTGAAAAATGATTTTGATTTACATTATCAAAAATACTGTCTGTATTTGTATGTAATTTAATAGATAATGAGAGTGATCTTGATAATGTTTTAACAATTAAATTAAATGTATGGTGAAAAAAATAGTGTTTCTCAATTCGATTCAAATTTAACTTATTTGTTGAAAATATCAACAAATTAGTGGTGTAATCAAAGTATAGTATTGTTAATTATATAAAAATAGAAACTTTATATAAGTTATCCATACCTACTGAATTTCCCACTTTTTAAATTGCAGGAAAAGTTTAAAGGGTTTATAATTCTTTTTTTTAACAATTTCAATACATTTATTAATATAAAAACACTGAGTATATTTGTTACAATAAGTCGAAAGTAAAAGTGTAAAAGTGTCGACGCGAATAGCATTCATGCACTTATAGCAGTAGAAAAGATGCTCTAACCGCGTAAAATGCCTTCAAAATATCGTAAACTCTGAGGAATAAAAAAAAACTGTAGGTGTATTATACAAATGTTTAAAAAAGAAATGATCTTTATTCTCCTGAATTTCGTGTCGAGCTTCATGTATTATTCATATATCTAATAAACTCCGTTTAGGGGTCAGTATACATCTGGCATTTTGGCGTTTGAGTTTTTACCCCGGATATAGTCTTGTTTTTGAACTGCTATATCCATCTACGTCTTCCCTAACATACTTTATCGACTTATCTCAAAACAAATCACACGTCGTCTGTCAAAAGATTAAGCTTTGCTAAGAGGTCCTAATTAATTTAACGGAGCACTCTCGCACTAAGGAATCAAATTTTGGTATTAGTAATTAATTGGTTTCATTTTTAGTTAATTAGCAGACTAAGAAATTCTTAGAATCTTCGTTTGCTTAGTAAAATAAACTAAACCCCACAAGCTTTAATTATAACTAAACATTAGGAAATTATAATGTGATGCAAAATAAACCTAATTTTGTTTTAATGTCAAAGATCTAATATTTGAAATATTCAAAGCGCTAACCTTGTGGTGCGATATTTTATAAATCAACTTAACTATATTTTAATGACTAACATACATATTTTATGTATTTTACTCTTCGCCAATTTTTGATTGTAATTTGACAGTAATAAAATACAATCTACATACTCTATAAAAGTTATCGAAAATGAAATAAACTCGCTCCTTAGGAAAGGAGGGTGGGTTGCAGCGGAAAAATATCCCCCCTCGCGTATGTTTAAGACACATTTATACCACAGTTGAAGTACATTTAAGTTGTACTCTTGCATAATTTGTAAGTATTAAATAAAACGTACTTTTATAAAAGACCTTATTATTTTTAAATTTCGTTCCAAACCCAGTCTCTTAAGTAAAATAATCTTATAATAAAACGTGACTTGTTTACAAAGACATAATACTTTTTAAAAGTATTTACTTTGACCTTTTAATTATTGTTTTAAAATTGACAAACACATTGTAATTTTTTAAACAAGTTAAAGGTATCGAAACCTGTCGTGGCCTAGGTTATGTGCAAAGTAATTTACGTTTGTTCATGTTTATATTTTGGTCGTCTGTGTACGAACCTAATATTACATAAAATTTACATATAAAAGTTACAGAAAATCAAACATATGAAAATAAAACAGTTGTTCTTGGTTCTACTCGTTTTTTATTTTATTGAGACGCGTTTCATCTTAAGAGTGTATTATTCGTCTAAAGATTTATTGTATTTTTATCTAGAGTTAGAAACAACTTTATAAATTGTATGCATGAAATGAAGAGAGACAATAGACAACATTATTTAATGGATATTTTGAGGATTTCACAATTTTTTACACACTTTCAAGTAATTCTCAGCATATTTCTTCACAACATCATTTAGTTCATTCGAATGAGATAATTAATATCTGAGATATTATCCCACGGGTATTGAATCAGGAAAGTCCAAAATCGTGGGTTCAATCTGCGCGTGCATACTTCACGATGTCCGAATGCTATGAATACCAAAGCCGTAATGACACAAACTTTCATTATTTTTCAAAACGGCATCAAAATGACGTCTCTGTGTCTATATTTAACCGAGTTATTAAAGTTGGAAATTACTTCGACAGCAACTGCCGCTCGTTTGAGTGCAAATGCCTCCCCACAGCAGGTACCGATTTTAAAGACATTTTTTAAAATCTTAAATAACCAATTCAATTGTAGATAAATTCTGAGAATTTTGACAGTCAACATGAATTAAAATTAGTTCGGGCACTGACCCATCTCTCACACTCTAAAAATAAATATGTTTCACTGATGTTTCTATAAGATAACATTTTACAGATTGAGTTTTAGTCATCCATATAGCTTAATAAGAAAATAAAATATCATGTACAAATTTATTTTGGGAACATTTTTTATTATTATCAAAGATCCTTATAGCTTTTCTTTCTTATTAAAGGCCAAAATTTAAATGGAGTGACAATGTCCTCAAATACATATATATGCCTCGAAAATTCAGAACTGGATAGAGCTGGCACAAGACCTAGATGGGTGAAGGAAGACTCTTGAGGAGGCCAAGACCCACCAGGGGTTGTAGAGCCAAAAGTGAAGTGATAGTCGTTATAAAATGTCTAAAAAAGCAAATTTCTTAAGCAACATGAAGTAGTAAGATAACTGCGTTTACAAAATTACTATTATGGTATCTTAGAGGTTAAAATGCTACTAAATTGACATGTTAATTTACAAATAATTGCCGGTTTATCGGCTAAATAAACCGAACTGAACTTTACGAGTCACTTATGAAATGTTATCACCAAGGCAATTCGTAATAAATTTATACCTTTCCTCCCGGCATGTATCTGAAGATCTCCTGACCATCCTTCAGCCATTTGGCAGAGTACAGGTGATCGCCGTCCATGTCGTACTTGCAGCTGAGGATCGCCGTGTCCCTAGGGTCGGCGATGGCCGGAACCACCAGCTCTACGATGGAGTGTGATATGCATGATTCTGAAACAATGTTTCACTCCATTAAATTATTATCACAGAAATGGGTTGTGCAACTGGTAAAAAACGCAAAAAACTCTGCTTTTAACGAATTATCGATTAACTGGTAAAAAACGCAAAAATTATTAACTGAAATTGTTAACAAAATTATTAACTGGTAAAAAACGCAAAAAACTCTGCTTTTAACGAATTATCGCTTTTATCGAAATGATATAACTGAGCCTAAGTGATTTTATATATTTCCACACTAGCTGTGCCCGCGCGGCTCCACACGCGTAGATTTTTAGTAACTTTTAGTCATATTTTATCAATTGTGTATAAACCTTAACATATATATAATCCCGGACTTTTTTATAGAACTTTTTGAGTTCTACATCTTCTCTGCAGAAGGTATTTTAATATCTACTTTAGTTGTTAAATAGGTCACCACGAAAAACCCTTTTATTTAAACGGGATAATATATAACTTATATTCACCCTGAATATCCATTCTAAGTATTGGTGAAAGAATTTTTGAAATCGGATGAGTAGTTTCAAAAATTACCTCCTACATCCAAATTTACAAACTTTACCTCCGTTAACAAATAATATTAAAGAGATGGTTAAATGTAAAAAAAATATTTATTATTTAATTTTTTTTTTTATTATTTTGACAGCAAAAATGTGAGGAGTATTTTTATAAAACTCTTCCACAGACAATAGGCCCAATAACTGAAGACGTTACGCAACAAAAACACCCAAGCTTGTGAAAATTACATATATGTATTGTGACCTCACATGGAAACGAACCCGGAACCCTCGGTGTGAGACGCCTGTATCATGCCCACTGGACTATGAGTGCCGGAGTTCATTTTATAAACGTAACAGAAAAAAATAGTCGACAATTAGCTTACATATTCACTAAAAGCTTATAAATACTTATATAATTAGTTTATCTCAACAATACACTGTTATATTGGATATAAATTACATTTACTTGAGAGTATTAATAATCCATTTTACGGTAAGCATCTGAAAAGTTTAAACAAGTTTTGCAAATGGGGGAATTTTAACACACATGAACATACAAGAACCCTGCAAAATCAAATATTCATGCACAGATAACGGACAAAACTGGCAGTAAGGTAAATAAGACTTCAAATCTCATGAAAATAAATATAATACGTGTACATTTCTTTTGTACGCCTTTGATATATTCTGTAAGACAAGACGTGCATCTTTTCATGTATTACGAGAGGATCACTGATTTCAGTAAGTCTCATTCTCTAACTGTATTAAGTAACTTTCTGAAAATATCGTGATTTGTGATTCTTGAATAGATAACAAACAAGTTTGGGAGAATGGTACATACGTAAGAGGAACGAAGGAGATAAATGACGTTATCTAGGTGGCACATCGCATGAGAATCGAGATCACTCCAGGGAGATCAAATGAAAACAGAAGTCGGAGATATCATCATTAAAATGTATAAAGTTTCATTGAATTCACGACCTTCATCAGTTATAGAGGGTGATGAAATTTATTGTTTCAGAGGTAAGTTTATACTAACTAACTAACCATCACGCCGTTTTCCCGCAGGAGTAGGCAGAGTGGATTGAACGCCACACTCTTCTATCCTGGCACACCACTTTTGCTTCGGCCACATTCATTCATCTCCTCATACAAGTTCTACGGTTTTTGCGGCTTTTAACGGGGCCATCCTCAAACACTTGTTGTATCTGATAGTGCCAGGTCTTTCGCGGACGCCCTATATTTCTGTTGCCTTCAAAACTCGCCTCATATATTTTCTTAACCCTTCTTTCCTCGTTCGTACGTTCCACGTGACCAAACCATCTCAGCATTCCTTTCTTTATTCTACCTACCATACTACAGCCAGCATTGCATTCACGTATATAGTTTATAAAGTTTATAGGACTTCAAAATCACACATTTGGAAATAAAAACTCTTTAATTTTAAGTTCTACATTTTAAATTTTCTGCGACGCGTTTCGCTTTATGAGAACATTATCAATCTTAATCATTAGGCGAAACACCTCCTAAAAAGTATAACTTAAACAATGTGTTTGTATTTCCATATGTGTGGTAATCAAATTATTAAGGCTACCTAGAAGAAACAATAATTTTGTATTCAAGACTCTCCCTTAGTCCCAAAAAGGATTTTGGATGCGGATTATACATTTATTCACGATGCGGCGCCTTGCCACAAAGCCAAAACTGTGACATTCCTCCAGGATTAATAAGTGAATTTTATTTATTACTTGCTTGTAAATTTGCCAGATCTCAACTAAATAGGTATGTATGGAAGCTGATAAAAAATTTTTTTTATCAAATAATAAGAATCATAAAATCGCTGAAATAATAATCACAAATAAGCGCCAACTAATCAAGCAAGTGATAAAAGTCTGGCACAGAAGCGAAAAAAAAAAGAAGAAAACTGCGAAAAAGGCAAAGAAAAATCGAGGCTGTTTTAGCCGCAAAGGGATACTTATTAGGCTTATGTACTTAACCTAAGTTTTTTTATGTGAATGTTTAAAAATGTTTATTTTTAATTTTGTTTAGCATTCAGTAAAACATTTTATGAAAAAGTAAACATAAAAGTAAAAATAACATGATCTTAATCTCACAATAAATTATTTATTTATTTATACAACAATAATGATTTATATTATAAATTTAATTTATGTTATGACATTTTAATGATATTATACTTATTATATTTTTTATTTACAAGACAAAAGTACAAAAACAGAAACCATTAAGAAGTAGTAATTTTTATTATACAAAATCCAGTTGAGACATGTGGGCATGTTACAATACATCGTTGTCCATAATCAAGGAGTTGACTTCTTTCTTAAACTTTTCGTATTTTGGAATGTTTTTCTTAAAATTTGTTTAACGACATGTATTTTACCATTTAACTCCCAAGTATGTATAGTGATGTTGTGCCATGGTGATTCTTAAAGTTGGTATCTTTATTTGCCCCTTTGATATATATTTATTACTTATGCAGTCTGAGGGGTGGAATTTATTTATTAAATAATTTTTATAGGTTTGGCATAGTAAGTTAGTTTTGTATATTTTTGTGAATAATAAGTACATTAAATTCTTGAAATATATTTACAGTAGGATAGTCAGAAAGTTTTTTTAAGAATCGTTTTAATAATAATTTTTCGTATTATGAATAATGGCTGTACGGTAGACTTATAAGCCCCTCTCCACCCAAAAATACCATACCGTAAGAGAGACTGCACCAAGCAATATGCATATTTCACCCATCGTACCTTGAGTGCAATCCGTAAGATGATATTTTTATCAATCGTTTAGCGTTAAAATTAAAGCGATCAAAATATGTTTCAAGAAAGAAAAATTAATTTACTGACTTAGTTGAGAGTAGTTTGTTGGTGTAGTGTTCATGATGCTCGCCTTGTGATCTGATTGATGGTCGGTGGTTTGCTCCACTCCAGGACACCAGAAAGTTAGCCCTATTTTCATAGTAAAGGCTTTTGACTTAGTTTGAGAATAGTAAGAGTATAGATGCGAGACGTATTTCGTGTTCGCATCTCTATTTTTATTAAAAATAAAAAAAATTAAAAAATTTTAAAAAGCTTCGACGTACATTCTGAGACTCAAGGAGCACTACAGCTTTTCATACAAAAAAAAATCAACAGACGATGAGTACAAAGAGAACCAAACGATTTCAAAACCTTACACAAAGGTTCAGATACAAATTTGAATATTTCTTCTTAGCTTGAAACAAATCCTGAATAGTCATGATGATTTTCAGTATATTTATGAAAACGATCAATATAAAATCAATATATTGTGTTTAGAATACTTCGGACAGTTTTGAAGGTTATTAATTTTTTTTTTAAATACTGTAATTTTTTTTTAAATTTGATTTCAAAGAGTAAAGAATATTTTCGATTCAAAATTGCATGAAAAAGACCCTCCTGAACTTTTTCTACTTGCTATGAGATCCCTCATATAAGTGAAAATAATTTTTTCAGAATTTTTAGACCATCTTTTGGAGACAGGCCGTACATTAAAAATAGAAAACGGCTTGAAATATGAATTTATATCGAAACTAATCGAATGTAAATAAATGAAACCTTAGGTTAAACACCCAATATATAACAAACTATGCCTTTGTTCATTATTATTTTCATAATAAACATAAAAAGAAATGGAGAGTTTTAATTTTTTGCGTAAAAAAGAAGTGTTGAAAAATTATGGTTTATTATTATTGACGCTTTGGAAGTCTTCCAACAATTTTCTCGCAGTTTTTTAAACCATTCGCAACCTCCCCGACAACGCCAAGTTTGCCACTAAAGCCTTCATCTCAAATAAACGAAACGACTCTAACAGCCAACCACCACTGCATAATGTGTGATTTATAAAACTTTACTTCGCGGGCTTTCAACCTGTCGATAAAAATCCCATGAACTTCAAAGTTACGTCGAGATTTTGTGGCTCTGCCCACCTTTCTCCAAAGTTTACCTCCTACGCCGATACCCTTATTCCTTATTTTTTACGGAGGTTCGCATACATGTTAGCTCGTATATTGCAAGCATTTCTTTTCAACAGTAAAACGAACAGTCACGTCGTGGATATTCATAGAAAACGAAAACGACTCAATTTTGAGAAAAAAAAAACACTTCTATGTTGTATTGTTGTCAGAAGGTTAAATTATATTCTATACTAGAAATTTTATTTACTGTTAGAGAATTAATATAGGTAGGTTCGTGATTATTTTTCATTTTCTTTCTTTAATTTTAAACCAATCTAACAATAATTTTATTTTAAATAAATGCACCTCTTCCGTTTCCCGTACTACCTACAGTATCATAACTTTTATTCTTCGTAAAAAAATTACAAATAAAGTAAAATTAAATAATAAAAGTGACCTAAAACGCTATTAAACAGAACAGTATTAAAGTAACTTAAGCTCCAAATACTATGCCAGTGAAGTGTACAACTAAAACATCTATTCTTTGAAAAACATTACTGACCTGTCAAAACCAGCTGTGCAGTTTGACACATACCTACTAACAAAGGTAAATTTCAAAAGATTAACCTTATTTAAATTGTAACAGCTAATGAATCCAGAAATGGCTGTCTGCAATCAATGTATGTGCACAGTAACAAATATTAAACAGACAATTCGTTGCAAAAAATGCTCAAGTTATTACCACACAGATTGTATAAATATCTCCAAAGAAAATTTTAAAAAGATGTCGACAAAAAACATAGAATCATGGATTTGCCCGCCTTGCAAAAAAGATAAAAGTGATAGAAAACAATCTGGGGAGCCTCCGATTATCAATCCATCCCCTAAAGCTAATGATACATCACTTATCACCATCGATGCCAACTCATTTGCACTCTACAATAGTAACATAGAGGGGCTGCGATCCTCCTTAATCGATTATCTAGAGAGTAAACTTTCTGAAAACCACAAGCAATGGAAACAAATTTCAGATCAAAATACCAGCATCCTCCAGGCTATACAATTTGTAAGCAACCAATATGAAGACCTGAAGACAAAAATTACTGTCATCGAGTCTAGATGCAATCAGATAGAAAAAGTTCAACAAAAGCAATCTGAATTAGTTAAAAGAATAGAATACTTGGAAAATAAATTTGACGAACAGGAGTATCAACAATTAGCCACCAACATCGAAATCCGTGGATGCCATGAAACTTCGGCAGAGTCAACCGCTGATCTCACTCACAGTGTCAAAACCATTATCTCAACAATAAACTGGGAAGGTCAGATGAGCGACATCCTCTCCATACAACGGGCGAGGCAGCACTTCTCAAAAAAGACTCCACGCCCGATTATTGTGAAATTTACCAACCGGACCTGTCGAGATACATTCCTCGACAGAGTTAAATCTCACAATAAACAATCGAAAGGTTATGAGCGCTCACTAAACACTTCCATCTTTAAAAATAACCAAGAAATCAAGCCTATTTACATCTCCGAGCACATTACAAAAAAATGCAAATTTTTACTAGCGGAAACAAAGAAGATAGCCATCCAGAAAAATATAAAATTTGTTTGGATTAAGAATGGACGCATATATACAAGAAAAAATGTCGGTGAGCCATTTCTTTGTATCAAATCGGAGACGGACCTGTCAAAATTGTAATGTCAGTTGCCGATTCGCGGTGTATACAAACTTTCTCTTTTCTATGGTCTTTACAAAAGGCGTTAACCATAAACAACTAATGTGCAAAATAAACCATAAATTATTAAAATTTTCTGAATGGGCAAATCATAGACACCTATTCCAATATTTCATAAATATTAAATTTTGTTGTCATATCAAAACAAACCTAAAAACCATACTGAATTACTTTCCTCTGTCGTGTCAAATAACTCATAATTACACTGACGCATTTAAAAACATTATATATCAACTGAAAAGATACACACTCGACAATAAGATCATTCTAAGCAATCATAAAACATTCTTAAACTTCTTTTTATTTTTGTTTCCAACACATACTTTTTATAAAATATATACCTACCTTGATAGTAATACCACAATATACCTAGGTAATACAGTTCATAATAAACCATTATCATTTCACTTACATAGCAAAATATTCTTTCAAAAATAAGTTTAAGCAATATCTTAATTCAATTCTACTCCTGTAAAATGAACTTACCCTATATACCCGCATCCTGTAACAATCATGTACATTGCAAATATGTAGGTTTTTACTACCAACTCTTAATGAAACCTTTTCACTTTAAAAGCTTACAGATCGGTACCCATGACATCAGAGTGACAAAGATGAATATTAATAATCTCGCGGTAGATATAGAGGCATTCGCTCTTTCGCAAACTATAATAGTCCCCTTACCTGAAACATGCACACAATATGATTCGGATATATTTACCTGTACAGAATGTTGGTGTAACAAAAAAAATCATCCAAATTTACTACAGAAAGATATGGAATGGCTAATATAATTGATCTGGTAAACCAAATAGATTCCTTTGAACCAATTACCACTAAAACTGTGGACCAACCAGAAAACTGTAAACAACATTTTTGTAGAGGCACTAGCACACTTAAGATTCTAAATATGAACATACGAAGCATAAATCATAATTTTGACGAACTTCTTGTACTACTGCATCGTCTAAATATAGACTTTCAAATCATTATTCTTACGGAATGCTGGTTAAAAGATAAAGACACAATACAGACGATACCAGGATACACCGGGCATAAAACCTCCAAACATTATAACCAAAATGACGGTGTTGTAACATACATTAAAGCAAATCTAAATGTCGAAGTAACTGAACCAGATATAAGTGACGCCAATTGTTTAAAAATTAATTTGTGTAATGGTACCTACATATATGGGATTTATCGACCACCGTCCTTCCAAAATGCGTATGAATTCACAAATTCTCTTTCTGAAGAGCTACTCACAATGGCCAAAAACCCAACAATGATCATTGCAGGTGACATAAACATTGACATAACTGCAAGTACTCCCACCACAAATGCATCTGAATACCTATCCATGTTAGCTGAACAAGGTTTCGTTCCTGCCATCAGCAACCCAACAAGAGGTAACGCATGTTTAGACCATATTATGGTTAAAAGCAAATTCTTGGTGAAAGGAATTGTATGTGAAACTACTATCACGGATCACTTTCCAGTAATGATTGATATTGGAACACAAAAAATAAATACAAAACCTTATACAAAACCCCGACACAAACTAAATTTTGAAATGCTAAAAAAAGACTTGGAAAAAGAAACTTGGTTACCAGTATACGAGACTAATGATGCTAATACATCATATTCAAAATTCCTGTATATTCTACAAAGCCACATTAAAAAAAATCAAGAACATATATCTAATAAATCGAGGAAAAAAATTAAGAAATCTTGGATAACTGAAAGTTTAGTTAACTGCATAAATAAGAGAGATGTGTTACACAAACAGTCTAAACTTAACCCTCTAAATGTCGGCTTACAAAACTTTTACAAAAAGTATAGAAATATTTGTAATAGAGCGGTCAAATCCGCTAAACACTTTTATTACAAAAATATTATAAAAGAAAATCAACGTGATGCAAAGAAAACATGGGAAATTATAAGAGAAATGACTTCTACACAAAATACTAGAAGCAATGATATATGTGATATGCTGATTCCAAACAAAAATCATGCTACTGAGGATAAGGCCATTACTGAAGTGCTAGATAATGTAAACGGGCATTTCGCTTCGCTTGGTAAAAATTTAGCACAAAATATTTTGTCTCGTCTAAAAACTACTGAAGAAAACCTTAAAACAAATTTAAATTCAGCAAATCCATATTCATTTTTCTTTGCTCCAACCTCCATTCATGAAATTGCTGCAATTATTAGTAACCTAAAGTCTAACAGTGCCCCTGGAAACGATGAGGTAACAGCAAAAGTAGTGAAGTATAATAAAGACCAATTAAGTAAGCCTCTTTGTTATATATTCAATCAAAGTCTCTCAACGGGTATCTTTCCAAATGCACTAAAACTGGCTAGAATCTGTCCAATATTCAAGGGTGGTGATCCCCGTAATCCGAGCCACTATAGACCTATATCGCTCCTAAGTGTTTTTTCTAAAATCTTAGAGAAGATAGTTAAAGTACGTCTTTTAAAATACCTGGATATTCACAAAATAATCTCCAACAATCAATACGGGTTCCAATCAAAACTCTCAACAGAAGATGCAATATGTCAACTAACGGAATTCTTAGTTACACAATTAGATAAAGACAAACGTTGTATTGGTATATTTTTGGACCTAGCCAAAGCTTTCGATACGGTGTCTCATCCACTGCTGCTGCACAAGTTATCAGCTTTGGGAATAAGGGGGACGGCTTTGGCGTGGTTTGAAGATTATCTAAATAACAGGGTTCAGGTAGTTAAATCGGGCGATCACTGCAGCAACCTCCACAAAACATCATATGGAGTACCGCAAGGAAGTGTTTTGGGACCCACGCTCTTCCTCATATATGTCAATGAAATGTGTAACTCCAATTTAGAAAACGGTAAAATAATTTCTTTCGCAGATGACACAGTGCTTCTTTTTCAAGATGATTCCTGGGAAGATGTTTTAAAAAAGGCACAAAGTGGATTGAATCGAATAACATCATGGCTTGACAAAAATCTACTAACAGTAAATGCTTCAAAGACAAAATACATGTGTTTCTCCATCAGTAAAAGAACAGTAATAAAGCAGCCCAAAAATCTACTGATTCACACATGTCAATCAAAAGATAAACCCTGTGATTGTACTAATCTGCAGACAACGGAAGATATACGATATCTAGGTGTGTACATAGACCAGCATCTAAACTGGAGAAAACATATTTTGAATCTTACAATCCGAATAAGAAAGCTTGTTTATTTTTTCAAAGAAATTAGAGATGTACTCGACGCATCGACAAGAAGAATAGTATACTATGCACTGTGTCACTCACTCATTAATTATGCAACTGTCAGTGGGGGTGGTGCAGCTTGTACTATATTAGATTCATTAAGCAAAGCCCAGAAAATGGTATTGAGAGTTCTTCATAAAAAGCCATTTCGTTTTCCTTCAGAAGAACTTTTCAGAGAATGTCACGTCCTGGACATCAATCAAACATATTTACTCAACACTTTAAAATATTTTTTCCGACATAAACAAGATCACCAACAAATAACTCACTCACATTCAACAAGGGCACAGGTGAACTGCAACTATCTTGTACCAAAATTCAAAAAAACTTTTTCACAAAGATTTCACCTCTTCCAAGCACCAAAAACATTCAATACTCTTAACACTAAACTTAAAACATGTAGCCATAGTCTCGCGTATTTTTCTTCTAAAGTGAAACTCTGGCTGCATGAAAAGGGAAGGAAGCATGCCCAAAACCTATTAAAAGCCATCATATAAACTAAATTTAAAATATACTATTCCTACAAGAACATTTACTGTCACTTACTGTCTTACTGTTACTGTCATCTTTTTAAATACTTTTAATTGTTTTATTTTATTTTATTTTATTAATATCCTATTCAGATCATTTTTTTCACATACTGTCTTACTGTTACTGTCATCTTTTTAAATACTTTTAATTGTTTTATTTTATTTTATTTTATTAATATCCTATTCAGATCATTTTTTTCATTTACTGTCTTACTGTTACTGTCATCTTTTTAAATACTTTTAATTGTTTTATTTTATTTTATTTTATTAATATCCTATTCAGATCATTTTTTTTCACTTACTGTCTTACTGTTACTGTCATCTTTTTAAATACTTTTAATTGTTTTATTTTATTTTATTTTATTAATATCCTATTCAGATCATTTTTTTCACTTACTGTCTTACTGTTACTGTCATCTTTTTAAATACTTTTAATTGTTTTATTTTATTTTATTTTATTAATATCCTATTCAGATCATTTTTTTTCCTTTGTCTATAATATAATTAATTAACACCATTATTAAATTGTAAACATTTAATTATTACTATTACTTAATTTTAATTGGCAATAAGATTTATTCACAAATGTTATATAAATAATAAATATTCTTGAACATTATACTACTGGAAGAGCACTGTCTGCTATAATACAGTAAATTACTAGTGTAGCAGGCAGGGCGTCAAATCAATTTAGTGTTTACTTGCTGCCAAGACACTCAACAACAATGAAAAAAGCTTCATTAAATTTTGTAAACACTGTAAACATTTGTAACATTGAACATTGAATAAACATTTGAATTTGAATTTGAATTTGTTTATAGAAATCAGTTTGTTCACCTAATGTGTCCAATTAGTAAATATTGAAATTTGACAGTTGTCTTGACATTTCTCGTAACAACTTTACGCATATGTACCTACATAAATAAATACGTTTCGGCTATTTTGATTTAAGATTTTATAACGGTATCTCAGAATATAAAAATGAGAAAAGGAGGATGAAATGATTAAAAACCTATTCACATATGCTTTAAAATTAGGTTTGATTATAACTTTAAGTTAGCTGGAAATCATTCAACATCTTGATAGATTGAATATCTTGAACAAGGCATGTTGTCGTGTCTCCTAAAAAAATTACAATTTGTATATGGGTTTTTGTGTTATTAAACCGTCGTTTAATAAGCTATAGTATATATTTGTACATATGTACATGTATTTTATATATTTATATGCTTGTATATATGCGCGAGTATTTACTAAAATTCACCTAGTATATTCGATCTCAGGTAGCTATAAATGTAAAATAATAATATTGGAAAATGTTGATGTTAAAAATTCCTTCTAATATTTTTATTAAGTCAACTTTTATTAAGTCGCTGTAGAATGAATTCCGAATTATGTTCTGATTAATCGTTTTCCTTGAGATCACAAAAATATTTATGTTACGGCAGTCAGATCAGAAATCCACTTTATAAGTCGGGTATTTCATTTTCATAATTTTATTAATATATGTAAAACAATTAATTTAAAACAATTAATCAGCAATTATTTAATGTTTCAAATAGACGGAAACAATTATTCCGGTATTTGATAAATAAAAATTATCATATTGTTGGAATTTTTCGCACACGTCATCTTACGATGAATTAAATAATATTTTTAATTTCGTTTAAATAATATACATACATGGTGTAAACAAAATGTTTATTCAGTCTAAGGTATAATGTATTTCATTATTTTTATGTAATGATTAGAGATAAAAGATAAGAGAGAGTATAGTAATTCTTTCAAATACTTTATTAACGTATATTATATAATATTTAAAAAAAGTTTGAGGGTGGTATATCCGTTGGATCAGTAATATAGGGTATTTTTTAAGAGAATAGAACCTTAAAATGAAATAAAACATATAAAAATCGTAGTAATGGCCGTGATATTGGCTTTATTTGAAACTAGCTTAGGTAACCCGCACGGCTTCGCACGCGTAGATTTATGTTGTATTTATGTCTATTTGTGTATTAACCTTAACATGTAGATATATGTCGTCGCTGAATTTTTAATAGACCTGTTTAAGTTCTACAACTTCTCTATAGAAAGTATTTAAATATCTTTTATTGTTAAGACAGTGTAAAACGCATCGCTCAACCATTTTTTCGTCGACTTTAGTTATAAAATAGATAAACGAAAAGCTCTTTAATGGGATAATAAATAACCTATATCCACCCAGAAAGTCTATTCTAAATATTGATGAAAAAATTTTAGAAATCGGCATGTCATAAGTAGTTTCGGAGATTACCTCCTACATCCAAACTTACAAACTTACAAACTTACAAACTCACAAACGTTACCTCTTTATATATTAATATAGTATTGATATATTTATGCCATTAGTGTTTAACTTATATGAAATAATAAAAAATTATTCGCTAGAATACATGTCAAATAAAATGATAAAAACTTTACACAAATCAATGTCTTTGTTTTATTGTTTCTTATTGTAACTTATTTTTATTATATTATTACCACATTACTCCATTATATTAGTTCATTTCATTAATTACTTAATTATATTATCTTTTTCCGTTCTATTGTTATTGGTCTTGTCTTTTGTTTTTTTTGTTCTTCTCATTG
>JADDOH010003127.1:0-95779 GCA_016648135.1 Agrypnia vestita | reverse complement strand
TTTAATTATATAATTATACGATATTTAATTAGTTTCACTTACGCAATCTGAAATATGAATTAGTAATTTGACTTAAACCATATTCCATAAAATAAAGTTTTCTTTTGTTGTAACTTGCTTTGTTTCCTTAACACTTCCCGTCCAGAAAACTTGGACAACAACTTGGAGCTGGGAACCCTGAACCCGACACATTTTGCAATGTCCCCATTAGACCCGAAGGACTACATTCAAAGTTCAATGTCGCGTACATTGAACTGTCGCCATCATCCGATAATGCAACTGTTATGGGATTTGACATTTCGAGTTTGAAACTAATATTATTCTCGCATGTACGTAGACGGTTTGAAAACAAATTCCAGAAAGCGTACGTTTAATACGCGTTTATATAGTTGCGCGTAGGTAGTTGGAAGAAATTAGCTTTACTGAGCATAGCAAAGGTTCATGCGAGGCTATAGTAAAGGCAATATTATATTAGTCAACTTTTACCACCCAATTATACAATAGTTCGACACATACAATATCCCCACGTTCGTATGCCAATCAATAAGTAACACAGTAAACAGTAACGAAAAACATGTGAAGTTCCATCAAAAGATACTCGCAATTTTTGTCTTTTTCAAAAAAATCTTATCAACAATAATAATTATGGTTACAAATATGTGGATATGTTTATTTTAACTCTAATCCTCAGAATAAGTCTGTTATACATGATTTCTCCATAATTTCCTTCCTTTCTTTCTTTTAATTCCTTCATTATATGTATTACTTATGACTTTTTCATGTTTCCATTTTATGGCACTTTCATTTCTACCACTTGTACTCAGAATATTTTCACAAATAACATCATTAAATTAATATCATTGAAAGATTTGGCAGTTACTTCGTGGTGCAACATTATAATTTAAAATATGTTTTACTTTACTTTGTAATACACACACAATATGAGTTATTAAATTACAACTATAGTTTCGAGAGGAACAGTCCCTCTCATCATCAGGTATAGATAATAACTGTACCTGATGATGAGAGGGACTGCTCTATAAATATACATATTTTATATCATTTAACTTATTTTATTATTCAGTTTCATCAATCCAGTGCGTTGTACGAGTACTTTGTTTGATCAAAAATTCACAGACCAATTAACTTTCTAACCATCACGTCGTTCCCTTGCAAGAGTTAACAGAGAAGATAGAACGCCACACTTTTCTACCCTGACACTTCACTTTTGCTTTAACCATTACGACGTGAAGTTCTGTTGCTCCCAACAGAACTCCTCGTCGCCACCAGCTTCGCTCAGTCGGAGAAGAATCGGACTCACCTTACTTCCACAATTTAAACTCAGGGTACTTCCGGTGTCGTGTACGCTGCACTTCAGCTGTCTCTCCCTTTAACTTATTTTAAGTTGCAACAGTTCAATGACTAGGGTAATACAACGAAACATTATTTAGATGAAGGGGAATTTATTCAAATAAATTTTAAACAGAACTTAATAATGCCACAGAAGGTGACAATTTTTTTTATGAAGTGTTTTTGGGAATTTTACGCATTGAAACCCTTTTCTTTACAATAAATTGAGACGAAGATTTAATTTACCACGCCTCGACATCAGCGCTAGCGGCCGCGTCATACATGGAGGGAAAAGACAGTGGAACTAAATACTTTTATACTACTTGCGGTGACGCAGCGCAGGTGTCGGGGCGTGGTATTCACATTCTGCAAATTAATGAACATCTGGGCAAAATTACTATATCACATTTAAAACAATGAAGCTACAATAGTCTGGCACAAACACCGCTTCCGCACGTGCTTAGCAATGTTCCTTTTTTCTAAAACCGCTCGACCTGATGCACATGTTCTTGTATTTACGGAGTAAGATAACACGCAGCTCGCTCCAGGCGTGATGT
The DNA here is from genome assembly GCA_016648135.1 of Agrypnia vestita. Taxonomy (NCBI): domain Eukaryota; kingdom Metazoa; phylum Arthropoda; class Insecta; order Trichoptera; family Phryganeidae; genus Agrypnia; species Agrypnia vestita. The sequence continues at coordinate 93,872 of JADDOH010003127.1, read as the reverse complement.
GAAATTGATTATTAGAGAGAATTTGAATACCAGGCAAGTCGTGGTCTTTATTTTGCTGGCCTCGCATCTGAGGAGGATTGCTCCCTTAAGGGTCCAGAGAACAACCCCGCCCCGAGGCTTTGGGCGGCCGATGCAGATGATTACCGGAACATCACCTCTGCAGCTGCCCCCCAGGCGTTGCAATGGATTCACCTTTCACTCCATGCTGCGTCACCTGGCCATGGCGCGAAGCGCTCCCGTGGAAAAACCCTCTATTAACACGAGGGTTCACAAAAAGGTTCACATCTCGCGTGCTCGAGTGTCAGATTCCGAATCCGCCATTTCGTAATGTCGTTCCCGCCGTTCGCGACCACTGTGAAACTATCCGCAGTAGACCAAAGACATTATTTTGTTCCATAGAGTGTTTGCGGCACCTACGCGGTTAGAAATCAATTTTTGGTGCAGATCGTTGGTGCGGGGATCGATAAATTCATTTTTTCAGAGGTTTCGCGAAGAGGTGTGACGAACAAAGGTTGCTACGTCACACCATATTCAAAAATCTTGTCATGCACACTCTCCGATTATCTATTGAAGCTCTTAATGAAGCTATCCTCCAATATTTATTTTATCTGATCGGTCCTGCTACGTTTAATATAAATTCAATATCGATACTAAATATTTTATTTTTATTTTACATATATACATACAGATTTAAAGCCTTTTACTTTATAAATTTACTTTAATTTTAATAAATATTTTTTATAAAATTTTTATAAAAAATTTCATAAAAATTTTTATAAATAAATACTTCATAAATTAACTTTAAAATTACAAAATAGATAAACAACAGACAAATGTAAACATTAATTATTTAAAAACATAATCAAGAACAATATAAAGATAGACATACAAATGTAGAAAAAAAGCGAAAATAAAACAATAAAAAAAAGTAAGCCATTAAAACCAAGTTTTTATTATACTCCCTTTCTTTGTAAAATATAACAACAATTAAAGACGAATTAAAACATATAACTTAACACTAAACTTAAAATAATTTAATATTTTTCTAAAATGTCAGATGTTTTGAGCTTTGATAAGACACTTCATTCTTTGAAGATTAAATTCTAAAAACATTTGTCAGTCAATTTAGATTTTCGACATTCGTAGTGAAGTACCTACTATGTATACTCCAATTTGAAAAAACCAATAAAATTTCTAAAAATCCGAAATTATACTATAATTATTAAAAAATTTTAACGAAAATTTGATAGATCTTCTTGATCGTCGCCACGAGTCTACTTGCCAAGTTCAGCTCAATTGGATCACGGGAAAAGGGTTAAAAATCGATCCAAAGTTTTTTCACCCGGCAAGCCGGCAAGCAAGCAAGCAATCGCCACGAGTTAATATAAAGGGAGAAATAATAACAATCCAATGAAATTTTAAATAGAAATAATAATTGTACAGAATATATATGAATGAAATTAAAATAACAAATAGTAATTTTATGCAACATAAGAATTGAGAAAAGGAAAATGGACAGTTTTATTTGGATAATGATTACACAATGTGTGGTCGAACCACCTTATATAACGTTTTCCCCATAAAGGAGGTAGCAGACGGTGAAATAATTTATATAACAATTCCGTTATATGGCGCAGCCTCAGGCCAGAATACAGTGTCGGAGATGTTTTATAATAATACCTGTTCCCAGCAGACTGTGTGGCTGAGGCAATGCGGGGGCGGTCTCTATCGCGAAATCTTTTTCTCAATATCGAGGCTCTCCTTTCTGGATATTTCTCCTTTCCCTGCAAGGTCAGTATGAACCTGTGTCTGATTACGCCGTCTAAGAAATAAATATTGCGCAACTATGTTATCGATGGTTAAATGAGTACTTGCGTATGTAAGTACTCTTTTATAATATATACGTTATTTGGAAAACATTAATAACCTCGCAAGACTATATTCCTGCCTTGATTATGAGTCGAAAATGTTCAAGCTATTATGACCTAATATCAATACATATTTAACGAGATATGCGACATCGAAGTTTGCATTTTTTTTTCAATATTTCTGACTTATTTTTTGTAAAACGTTGGACTATCATTACAGTTACTTAAATCAAATATGAAAAATTCATTCCCTTTAAAATAAAAGTCAAATAAAAAATAAAAACCTTCGAATTCCAATTGGAAAACATTCAAGTTGGAATTTTTTCAGGGTTTTTATCATTTTCTTTCCCTGTCTTGCGCGCCTGCCTTTTTGTCCTCGCTATACCTTTACTGTCCTGCTCGTCCCAGTTTTACCCCCCCCCCTAAGTCCGACATATGCCCCACCCACTGCTAACTTGCTGTCGACACTCCATTCACTCTTGCTCTTCGGTCATTCGACTCGTCCTTCCCAGGCAGAAGGAGGCCGGGGAGGGGAGGAAGGGGGGCAAAGGAAACCCGGGAGAATGGGGGGGAGAGAGAGGAGAAAAAAAAAAGGGGGGAGAAGAAAAAGGGGGAAAGGGAGAACAAGAGAGGGAAAGAGAAAAAAAAGAGGAGGACAAAAGGAGGAGAAAAAACTATAGCGAGAAAATGGATGGAAAAAGGAGGAGGGAGAAAAAAGAGGGAAAAGAGAAAAGGAGAAAAAAAAGGAGAGAGAGGGAAAAAAATAAAATATTTTTATAATATAATATAATAAAAAAAAGAGTCAATGGCGACAAATCCGGGCATAGCTGTTGCACTTTCGGCACTCTATGAGAAAAATCGCAGTTTTGAGCTTTTTTAGTCCTTAAGAGGCTCTTATACTTTCAATATTGGCATTAGTTTAATCACTTCCCGCTAAAAATGGCGCTAGTTTCGCTCAAACATGTATTATTTAAGCACAAAAAACGATATCGAGAAATATACAATACTATAAAACGAAATAGAAATGTGCAAACTTTAACGCCTGACCTTTTAACTGCGTAGTGCTACATACGTAACCCTTTCTACATGAACGTAAGTTTTGCAAGTTTGGCGAAATTTTTCTGTACAATAATTATTCGATCCTTATATTAGAGATGTGACAAAGCCGACCATGCAATGGATATTGTTTCTTTCTGAAATTTCACTCAAAATTTGCTTTTTTATGCTATTTTTCTGATTTTTAAGAAAAACATTTTTTTAAGATCTCCATTACATGTAACATTATGTTATTATTTTTTCTTTAGCGTTGAAAAATTGTATGACGTGTGTGAATTTTCACTATATTTTTTATTGTTTTATAACATTTTGTCTAATATCAATGTTAAATAATTCAAATAAAAACCATTTAAAAAAATTATGCGTGTACTTATGTATGCGCGTTAGAAGTTATACTTAAAAAGTAGAATAAAGACAAAATAATAATAATAATAATATTTTCGTTGTCTGTCCGTAACTTACTGGAAAGACGACTTTAGATATTTAGAATGTGACAAGCAATCAGCGCTCAACTCATGTTGCGCGGTCACGCAAGAGTTGTTATTAATTACTATACAGTCGTACACCCATGAAAATATGGTTAAGTATAAAGAGAATATAGAAATAAAAATATTCTGAATTATCTTTTCAAAACGTAAGACTTTCATGAAAGTAACTTATATCGAATATCTAAAATTAATTCGCAATAATAAAAGTCAAATAAAATGATAATCATCCGTATTCTGAACTAAGCAACATTGCTATTTCTGTATCTTGACAGTTATTGTATTACATTTTGATGCCGTTTTTTCGACGTTTTATGTTTGACAGGTTTGAAATTAATGAATTCAATCAATTAGAAATATCATTATTCATAATTGTGAATACATTAACATTTGTTTACGTTTTAGGGCTTTCTGATTGATTCATTAATTATTTCAAACATGCCAAACTTAAAACATCGAAATTAGTGTCAATATATTGTTATACATACCTGTCAAGATTGGGATAAAGATCTGACATCCCAATATTTTCAGAATAGCACAGATTAACTTTATAAAGTATTATATATTTATCAAATTTCTGAAGGGTGATAGTGCAAAATGATTAAACTTTTTTTTGCTTGTATTGAAGCGAATTTATTTTTAATATTCTACATAAGTTACTTAAATAACAATCAAAAACGGAACATATAAACGTAAAAACTTATGATTAATAAACATAATAACAAAAGATATAAATCATAAAATCTGATTATGAAAACTGGAGAAAAACGATTATTTGAAAAGATCAACAACTGACCATAATAAACGATTATAAAAAACATTATGCATGTATGCGGTAGAAGTAATATTTAAAAACTAAAATAAAGACAAATTATATATTAATGATGCTCAAAGTATTGAGTTGTATAAATCTACACTGATCATTGTCTATTACTGTATTGAATTTTATGAAAAGAATGAAAACTCATACTTACAGAAATGTAACCTCAAATATCTAAATATAATAATTTGGTTGTCTATCCGTAACTTGCTGGAATGACAACTTTATATAATTAGAGTGTGACACGCAATCAGTGCATGGCTCACGATTATTTAAAAAGTATAATAAAAAACGATTAACGGAACATATAAACGAAAACAAAACGATTCATTAAAACAGGGTATTTAAATAATACAACATATAAAGATGTTATAAAAGGAAAAAAAGAAGGATTCGTAAGATCCGATTATATGAACTGGGGTAAAACGATTCATAAAAAATATCGACAATTGACCACAATAAATAAAAATATATAACGACGGACGACAAAAATGGAGCATATAAACGGTTCCTTAATAGCCGGAGGATAAATTAATAATCGGGTTTTGCAAAATGATTTAATAAGTTTATATGTTCAATTTAGTCGCCCGACCAGAGTTGCCAACAGCGCTTGGCCTAATATCGCCGTTTCCTATACATAAAGTAGCCTAAAGTAGCCCAAACGCCAAAATATCAATATGAATAAAATAAAATGTAATTTTTATCAATTTATTTATAACATATTTATAATGTATTGATAAATAGGCCTAAGCCTAATATAAAAAACCGTAATGTTCGTTAAAAGAAAGTAAAGTAAGTAGATAGGTAGCATTTTAAAAACATCAAATCAATTAAACATCAAACAAATCAATCAAACATCAAACAATTAAAAATATCATTTTGCTACCAGCGTGAAAACTTACCATGTGAATGCTTGGTTGAAAGTTGTTGCAACACACCTCTTACATTCATATAGGTACGAATTCTAAGAATAGCGATCAGCATGGGTAGTTGCAGGCGATTCCTTAATTTTGTTTTAATTGTCCCCATTACGCTTAAAATTCTTTCAATGACAGCATTACACAAAGGTAATTATATTTTTTTTCTTAATTATTTGCGATTCGGCTAATTTAAATAACTTGTCTCTGAAGTAGCCTAATAGGCGACCAGTCGCCTTTTAGATTTTTTCGTCGCCGATTCTCGTTCTGAGTAGCCTAAATGGCGAAAAATCACCTACGTTGGCAACTCTGCGCCTGACAGCAAATACGAAAATCGTGTACCTCTTAATTGAAAATATTTTTCAAAACAAACAAACTCAAAACAATATTATATCGTTTTATTGAAAATTTTTCAAACAAAACATCAAAACAAACAAACTCAAAACAATATTACATCGTTTTACTGAAAATTTTTCAGTTAAAATAAAAACACAAAAAAATGCCGGTTCAAAAGATTTCACATCACTATTTCGTGAAAAAATGACAATTACCGTTGAGTAAAGAAATAGACGGAGTATCTTATTTCATTAAAAATATTGTTTGCAGGTAAAAGAAAGGACAAAAATTCAGTGTATATACAGAACAAAGTCTATATATCATATTGTTTTAAGAAAACAGATAAGAATAATGAAAAAAAACATCAGAATCAGCCCGCAAAAACAAACAAAATTTGACAGTTGCAAAAAATAAAAATGGCGACATTCAAATTCAAGTATTTTTAATACATTTAACAGTTATTTTCTGCATTTACCGATGTCTCCGCGATATGGGATTTCTAAAATGCATTCATTATACGGATATCTTCCCTTTATTAACACTCAGGCAAAGTTTACGCAGCATTTTAAGATATATTCGTATAAACTAGCGGGAGCGTAACCTGACGACTGGCGTAGTTGGTGTCCAACCAACGACTGATTTGAAAGAAAAATGATCTTTTAACAGACTATACTATTTAATTAATTCAAATTTTTGTGTATGAGGTAGAAAATTTTGAATATTTTTATATTAATGACAGTGAAATTTTCTTAGTACGAATGTAAAATTTAATTAAAATAATCAATGTTTTAATGGTTTTTTGGATGCTGCAATATAGAAGACGGAAAGTGAATTTTTATCTTTTTGTAAACGTTGTATTTAACAATCTACCCAAAAATAATTATATATTTTCCCCCAAACTTTCTGTTTGAACTTCTTTTATTCAATTTATTAAAAAAATATATGGTCTTTACGTGGAAATATTTCGAGAAAAAGTGTACCAAAGATAACTCTATTGCTAGAAAGATTAAATAGGGCTTCGGGATTATATTTTTTTTGTGATAATAACAAAGTATTTTTTAAACTTTTTTTAAACAAATGCTTTAATAGTAAATGGACCTTTCATAATAAAATTGATTGAATGCATGGTTAGCTGCAATTTTGGCAATAAGATTCGAAAACTTTACACTAAATTGACTCTCCAGACAGCAAAAACGTGAATCATGTACTATGGCGCCTTAATCAAATAATGGTAAAATACTTCCCACCTCTAACATACAATTATTAATGATATTTTTTTGCCAATATATATTTACAATTATATTTCATATTGTTCGTCTTTACTTTTTGTTGTTGTTGTACTTTCTGGTTTCCGTCTTTTTTACTTAATTGATTTTTTTTATTTATTTCATATATGCTACAAATACAATTCTTATATATTTACATATCAAATTGACATTTTTTTTAATACTCTGTAGTCATGTAGACCTCATCAGTGAAGAGAAGCTTTTGAGTCTGATGAGGGAGCCACAGTTCTTAATATAATATATATAGGTACATATGCGAGTCATTTAATAATACGGTAATAAAGGTAATTTGATAATGAAATATTTTGAAAAAAGCTAGATGTATTCATATTAATTTTTATTGTGAAAAACGCGTCAAATTCGTTCTCTTTCTTCGGGGTGGTCGCGTTTTTTTTTTCTTCCATAAGATTTCGAAGCCAAGGGTAATTCTGCGAACGATTTTGTCGTAAGAACACCCTCATGGTCGTAGCTGCACATGTTAGAAAGCCATAAATTTCTAAGGAGACGGGGTACATGATTTTTACCAAATTTTCTCCGAATCCGTGCTAAGGAAGCTATTAGTTTCTAAAATTGACATTTAACATGGTTAACATGCATTGTAGAAAAATCCCATAGATTTTTTTGGGTGACAGCTTCGCTTCCGTCGATGCCGTTCGCCGTTCGCCGGGGTGGTCTAAAAGCTAAATGTACCTAGACGCGCATTCCATCTATTGTTTGATTAGACTAATTATTAATAACAAGATATATATATATATAAGAGCAGCAGATAATAAAAAGTTAGCTGGATGTCGATATTGTAATATATAATTATAGGTAGATATAGGTAGATCAAATTAACGATGATTAGGATTAATTTATTAATTTAAAATGTACATAATTATAAAATTATCAATCAAGTGTATTTAATCTAGTTGTAGTGATGTATTTTTGCTAGTGATTAATATCATAGTTCGGGTGGCCGCCGACAATAAGTTTAAAAATAAGGTATGCTAAGTTGTATTTTATCGTATAGATTTAGATAATTGTATAGTTAATTACATAATGTATATGTACTTGTCTGTTAGGTATATTAATAATAATTTGATGTTGTGTGTTAATAAATTAATTGTTAATGTAATTAATCGTATGTAAAAATTATTTATAAGTGGTATTAATTTTAAGATTTTTATTTCTTGTTAGTTAAGATTAGTTAAGTAAGATAATATCAGAGGCGTAACCAAAAATTAGGCCTAACGAATAAGATTAAGGGTTGGACAGGAGGGAAGTGGCCAAAACGCTGAAATGTATAAAAACCCTGCGTGGCCACTCCCACAGGCAGTTGGGACTTGGAAGTAGTTGGGAGTAGTTCGTTGGACAGGCAGTTGGGACTTTAGTAGAGTTTAGTGAGACAGTGAAGTGAGGTTGTGATGTGAAATACGGCGTCGGCCGGCAGCGATGAGGTGGCTGTCTGCCGACCATCAGTTAAGTGAACCGCGGAAGGAGCGCCGAGAAGAAAGAGGAAGAGATCTCGGCTAGTCAGGCTATACAGTCGAGAGGACCACGCCGAGAAGCCCCAGCGGAGGAAGAAGACTCCCTGGAGAGCCGGGTGGTCTGACGTGATCTTGACTGTCAAGACGACAGTCAAGCAGGTTGAGGAGGACAGCTGGAGTCCACCAACAGCGGCGTCAGGTGGATTGATGTAGCCTGACGTGGCCGCTGTTATGGACGAGGAAGAAGAGGACAAGGGCGGAGCCGAAGACCATTGGAGATGGTCAGCTGGTTATCAGGGCGATAACCAGCCCCGCCGCCAGCCCAGAAGCAGCCCAGCGTGAGGTGGGCCTCACGCCCTGCGTCACCTTCGGCGTCGCTGGAGCAGACGCGCGAGGGAATCGCGCCGTGATGCGTACAGCGCCGCGACCAAGACGTCGCCAGTACGTACCTGACGGTAGACAGGTTAGATATAAGTTTAGATAATAAGGCTAGGTTTTAAGATTATGTCAATTTCCAATAATTTGAATACATGTACGATTCAGACTTGAATGTTTTCATTTAAAATTTTCCCTCAACCACCCCTTAGTGATCATCGCTCCCCCAATTGCTTGATAGCACGTCAGAGCGGCGATCGTAGCCGGGGATCTGCCCTCTGAAAAGTGGAAAATGACCACGAGTGCGTATCATATTGGCTATTATTAGTTATTATCTATACCTGATGATGAGAGGGACTGCTCCTCTCGAAACTATAGTTGTAATTTAATAACTCATATTGTGCGTGTATTACAAAGTAAAATAAAACATATTTTAAATTATAATGTTGCACCACGAAGTATCTGCCAAATCTTTCAATGATAGAACTTTTTTTAGCTCTCATGTGAAGTGCAAAATAATCGCTAACGGCCTTTTGGCTTTCTACCCTCGATATGTTGTGATCAAGATGGCAGTGAGAAGAAGAAGCATGACTTTTTCCTAAGCATATATTTTGATATGAAACCGAAATAAAAAGGATATATCTTATTTATTCCTCACACAATCGAAACATATTATTCAAATTTTAATATTTCATAATATTCTGCCAGATAAATATTTAATTTGGATTTATATCTAAATATATGTTTAAATAAAAGTCACGCTTCTTGTTCTCACTGCACGCCCGGTTGTGACTATACATGACTAGTTTGTTACAATATTTTCGATTCGTATTCTTAAATTTTAAAATCTTTTGTAGTTATTCTGAACTAGGACTGAAACAACTTATATGTACATATATATAAATATAAAATTAGACGTAACATCAGTATCTACACCCTGCCTTTAGGTATGTCGAATATATACTCGTATCTATACATTTTATGTCATGTATATATCTAACGTCAACATTAAATATTGGCATAGCATTTACAAAAAAAAAATGAGACATTTCATGATTTAATATTTGCCCTTTCAATTTGAGTTCAGATGGTTCAATTTTTATTTAAAACATTCTCTTCGTTATCGTTATCTTATTAAAATATTTATTTAGCGCAACAGTTTTGAATTATTTCTGATAATTAAAAACATACACTTTTGGTTGTCTATTTTAATAATATAAATCATATTCATTCGTTAGTTAAATAATTTATATTGAGTGATCCCTTACCGTAGGAGAATGTCACGTGGATAATTAAGTACAAATATTTATTATTAGTTGGGATTGGGATATCAAAGGATAATAATTACTGATATTAATTACTATAGTATCTATCTGCACATACTGTTATGGATATTTATTTAACTTTTTTAATTATATTCAACGAATTTACGATCGATGGAAATTGCATTACATTAATAGGAAACGAAGGTCCCTTAGACGTATGTGTGGTAAATCCATGTATGATAGAGGAAAGAATGAAGATATTAGGAATGAATGTAAAGCTGATCGTAGCATAATACAGAGAATAAAAATAGGGTCGCTCAGGTGGTTTGGGCATGTTGAGCGAATGAATGAGGAAAGAATGGTAAGAAAGATATATGATGCAAGTGTTGACGGCGCCAGAAAGAGAGGGCGACCACGGAAGACGTGGCATGACCAGATTAACCAGATACTGGAAGATGGTCCTGTTAGAAGCCTGAACAACCGTCGAGCTTGCATGCGAAGATGTATGAATGTAGACGAAGCGAAAGTTGTATGTCAGGACAGATGAGTATGGCGCTCTATTCTCTCTGCCTCTATATCCCCGCGGGGAAACGGCGTGATGGTAAGTAAGTAAGTAAGTTGTCGAAGTACTTTGGGATTTTTTCTTCGTTTTTGAATAAATATGATGAATAAATGAATTATAAATGAAAAAAAACTACAGTTTTAATTTGTATTATCTTATTAAACCACGTTTAGGAATAATTAAAAAAAAACTTAATTTAAAATGAGACAGTCTCGCTTAAAAATAAAATGGGGAATTAATCCAACCGTTTCGATTAATGTGATTTTGCTTATGACGAAGTAAAACTTTATGCCGACGTTTTCGCGTTAAACGAAGCTTTTCTATATATACTTATTTAACATACGGTAATTACTTTATTTTTCAACATTTTTCGAATCTCAGGATACTGCAAGAATTTCTTGAAAAGAGTTGAATTTTAATTAGTTAGTAACATTTAAATGTCCGCTCATCCCCAGCACTTGCACTAAACATAAAAACCTCCACTCTTTCATGAAAGGACATTTCCAGTGAAAGGTTTTATCTCTAATCTTGAAGGTTCTAGTTATCTAGATCCGCCGCAAAGCGTGATGGTGCACTTTCTAGAGCTTTCTCATTACAGCTCCATTTTTTCATCCTTTCCCCTTTTTGTTTTCCGTCCTCTTCTGATTTCCATTCTTCCAACCCTTTTGTGTATCTATGTCATCCTGTCTATATAATTTTAATCGTCCCTACCTCGATTCATGCGGAAAGAGTTTAAATTTGCGTCAAATAAAATGTCTTCATCAAAATTACCATAATATTATTTTTTACACCCCAAAAAACAGCTTCACTTTGGGGTAAACAAATCCGGTTTGGCGTGATGGTTATTTAATTTTTAAAAAATAATTATTCACATTTTCTCAATTGTATAACAACCCTTATATTTATGAAGCATTTCAAATAATTAAAAAAAATAAATTCAACGCTTTGTGTCAGAATTTTTTTGATTAATTAACTCGTTTTAATAATTATAATGTGTATTATAAATTGGACAATCGACAATTTTTTGAAATCATCTTTAAGTTTTAATTTTTATTAGGTGCGTTAGAAGTGATATTGTAAAAAAATATCCTAGAAACATAACGTCGAAATATAAAAGTTTTATTGATTTAAGTTTATTTTTATAACGCTAGCGGGCGTATTATTATATTATTTGTAAGATGAAAATTTAAGTAGATACGGGAGATATATATTATCACCCGTATCTACTTAAATTATCATTATTATATAAAATGATTATTATATAAATTTTAGTAGATATAGCTGATATTCGTTATTATTGAGCATAGAATATAACCAATATAATAGACGCGAATGAATTTTTCATAATCAATATAAGTTACTTAACGATCAATTTTTTGTAAAAAATAAGTCAGAAATATTGAAAAAAAATGCGAACATTGATACTGCATATCTCAATAACTATTTAAAAAAATGCGAACATTGATATTGCATATCTCAATAACTATTGATATTGAGGTATGCAATGTCTGGTCATGGTTACTTGAATATTTTCGATGCATTATCAATCCACTTGTGACGTTTTTAAATTAAACATTATTTATCGTATTTTTTTTACATGGTCATATCTAAAATAAACCAAATAAAAATATCCAATTCAAAAGCAAATATAAATTAAACTTGTAGAAACATCGTATATTTATAATTAAATAAAAGTTTAGAGTGATTTCCAAAGTATAGTCTATTTGTCTTCTGATAAACCGTCTTAATCTCTTCAAATTAGTATGCACATTATAGAAATGTGGATTAAAACATTAAAAAAGCGTAAGATAGGTGCTGGAACGCCATTCAGTAATATATGGATATGTCTAAATTGTTGACGTTATAATTTTTTAAAATATTTTTAAAGTTCACTCTTTTTGGTTAATAAACTTCATTAGCTGTTTTTTTTTTCCGCCAAAAACCCATTCCATTAACCCAAAAAGGATTTTTTTTAAATTTACTCTTTATGATTATTCAACCTCCCTAGCACAACAATTTCCGATATGACTTTATACTGAATTGCCGTTTTACATCTGAAAATCTGAACAATTAGCGATTTTCAGCGCGGGGTCCCCTTATAGAACGTCGCCAGAATTGATAACTTCAACAAACTTTTGGTTAATCTCGCTGAATCAACATCGGATTAAATTTTATGTAAAAGTTTAAATTTGAGGGGGGGCAGACGCCCTTTTCAATTAAGAACCGCTTTCGTATACTAAGAATAGGGATTTATGTCGGCGCTTAGAATACCAGTCAAAGTACATTTTGATCCGCGTGGAAAAAACATCTCGGAAATATAGTGTGCTTGCTAAAATATTTTAGCTAAATTGAGGACTAAAACTAATGTTACCAAAATTATATTATTCAATATACAGGGGCGGATAGGATCGTCATGACACCGCGAAATATCCCGGTGGGACGATGGTTATAATTATTTTAAAAATATAACATTTAAACCACGGTTAATTAGTTTCCGAAGGATTCCGAATAAGCACTAATTTTTATTGTATCCTATAATACTAAATTTATTTTTATAAAATAAAATAAACCCAGAGTAAAATCACTACATGGTACCTACTTCGTACTATTAGTGACAATTGGAGGGTAATAAAATTCAAGAAAAAAATGTGTAAAAGTAAAATATTAGGCAAAACAAACAAGGAATTTGTATTGAGCAGGTGTAATATATATACAGCGAATGGAATACGTAAAAAAATACGTATTGCATACGCTACATATGTGGCTACATGGCGTATACAATATGTATACGACATGAACTACTTGACACTGACTGAAATAGTTTACTGAACAACACAGCAACTCCATGTCAATAACATAACAAAGATTGAAACTTATTCATAAGCTTGCTAATGGCGAAATACAAGATGGGAACATCAGATAACGCAAAACACGTGAAAATCTCCAAAACTGCAAAGTAAATCTCAAAAATACCTCATCATTCTATCTAGAACAAAAACATTTGCAATGAAGTAATATTTTACGTTTAAATAAACTTAAAACTTTGTATTGAAAAAAAACTGTAAAACCACTCGGAGTAACTTTATGTCTACCGTTTTCGATACCATTCTATCTTCATTAGGACGGACGCACAATAATTATCCATTACTTACTTTGGTAAACAAGATAATTTTTGAACGGGGCGTGGTTACAGTTGTGTGCGGGAGATATACAGGAAGTGAAACTGAAATGGGGAATATATCAAATAACGGGTTATTAATAAAATTTAACTGGCTATTAATTGGCTCTAGTTAGTGTTCAGGCATTTCTCAATTGCTAATATTTCTTAATTATCCAATCAAAGGCCTAGATTATTTGTATGAAGAATCTTAATATCGTTTTCTGTTTTAAATGTGTGACCTATCTCCAAAAGTGGGTTCGTGAATTCCGAAGAGTTCTTATTATTGAGACATCTTTATATGTTCCTTTATTCTATCATTAAAATTACGTGCCGTTTTACTTGTATGAAATGCCAAACAATAATTACAATTGAATTTGTACATACCAGAATGATTTATCCACTTTGTCTTCGGAGTTTATTATTATACCTAAGCTATTGTTAGTTAAAACGCGGCTTTAATGTTATTTTTAGTCAAACTCTTAGTCACTTTATCTGAAATGTTATTTATGTATAATATTCTCCGTCATTGTTCATTAATATTATTTGGTGAAGTAGGATATAGATATTGTACGCATATAGCATAGTATGCATTTGCCCAGGACACATCAACATGTTACAACTTGTTCGCCAACCTTCGATAGAAGACGGCGTGTAAAGAAGAAGATAAGTAAGATAAGGCTATTATTTTTATGTCAGCAAATTCGTTTTTTTGTGCATTTGTAATTCTGTAAAAGGTTTACGATACAGTTACGTATAAGAGATAGTAAAGGGAAGGTAATGGAACTAACGGTAATTAGAAGGTAACGGTGGGTTCTCACTGGTTACAGGGTGAACTTATACAAATGCAATTGCATCCCTGTACGATGAAAGTACTGTGTGTATTTTAATGGATCGTTCATACAATAGTTTGATATCACAAATGTATTAAGCAGGCTATTAGATTTGTATTTGGATTATTGTGTGAAAGAACTGGAATATATAAATAAAAGAGCGAAAATGAACATTTTCATATTTTTAAATCATTCCTTATCGATGTCATCTGATTGTTTACTTTTTTACTTACCATCACAAAATAAGGTTCACTATAAATGTTATAAATATTATAATATTTTTATTTTATTTAAAAAGTAAAAGTTTTAAGTACTGACTGCAATAAATTTTTGGTGTTTATAGCGTTAATTTTGCAATAAGTAATTTGTAATAACAAAATTTGTATAAATTTGACGTCGACCGGTTGCGATAAGACTCCGTCTTCATCAGGGCAAACGTGCATTTTGAGTTTGTCCAAATTTTTTAGAACACACTAGATTTTGTCACAGGGACATCATTAATCAAGATATAATACAGTATAATAGAGACGAAATTATATTTTTTTATGGGAAACATATAAAGGACATAAAAAGGATATTGCTTTAAAA
The DNA here is from genome assembly GCA_016648135.1 of Agrypnia vestita. NCBI lineage: Eukaryota > Metazoa > Arthropoda > Insecta > Trichoptera > Phryganeidae > Agrypnia > Agrypnia vestita. Next base: position 78,855 of record JADDOH010003127.1, on the reverse strand, counting down.
AATTCCAATCAAAAATAGATATCTCATTAGTGACATCTGTGGTCAATTAAGGGGAATGAAAAAGGTTTGGATTCCGGTCAGGCTTATGATATTAACAACATACATATGAAACGGGTTGTAAAATTTAAATATATATACAACTTCCAAAAATTTGATAGGTATGGTATTCTATCATGGGTGGAAATGTTGAACATTAAATTGTGTAAAGTGATCACTTAAGCCAGGCGTACGATATGTCGTAAGCTTTATGAACACCGAAAAACTTCCACACCTACTTTCACATAAAAAATATAATTTCGTCTCCATGAAACATGGATAATATGTCTTCAAAATGATTAAAAAAAAGTACCTTATTTTTAAATTTCATAATCCATACTGTGGTTATTTTGCAAAAAGTAGTATTGCAGGTAACCACCGGCTGTAGTTTGATGGCAAAGTAAGTCTTAGCGTTTCATTTTTTAACAGCATTCGTCTATTTAGGTGTATATTTTTTAAATCTCCTCTGAAAGCAGAGCACTTTACGTGGGTGTCCCAGTGGCGAAATGCGGACCACGATAGAGTGAATTCCAACAATGAAAAGTTATTCGGTGCCGCGAAGAAAAGCTCTGCTTCAAGGGAAGCGTTTCTCACCACAAAGAAAAAGGAGATTGGTGATTGATTGATCGAGTTGCTTGTCACCGGTGTAGGACGAACGATTATAATATATCAACTTAATAAACCCCTTCAAACTTTATACCAAAATGTGCTTAAGTAAATATTTATGTTTCCCCTGCGAGTGATTTTTTCACAGCCTGAACTCCTTTATTTTGTTTTTTAATAAAATAATATTTTCTATACTCAGTATAATATTATATTTACATATAAAATACCAAAACTGCGTCTTTTGCTACCTTTTTGTAGGCAAATTTTAAAGAAAATGGAAGCGTTATTCAGTGTGAAGTATCGAATTAAGTGAATATCATTTTGTTCAGAAAACACATTTTTTAAATAGAAAAACGAACGACTTTATTCCAAGGTAGTGTCAGAAATTTCAAAATTGATATTTGGACAATATAAATTCATATTGTTTTATAAAAATGGATCCAAATATTGTGTATCTGAAATTGTGTTGATATTTCTGATAAATCGTTGACCCATTATTTTTTAATATAAGTTTTTGAGCTTTTAGAATAGGACACTCAGAATCTTCAAGTTTGTGTTTACTGGGGTATTACGCCGTGTTGTTATGACCTTTCGGCCGACGTTTCGGATCCCATTGCAGGGTCCATCATCAGGGCTGATGTGTTGTTATGAGTATTGGTGTTGTGGTTAAGTATCGGCTCGCAATACCGTGCCGAAGTCATGATGTGTTGTATTATGTTGTGTGCATGATTCATCTGTTGTCTCATCACTATAACTATAACTATTGATATTAGGTCATGATAGCTTAAAAATTTTCGTCTCATAATCAAGGCAGGAATATAGTCCTGCGAGGATGTTAATGTTTTCCAAATAGCCCTGTATAAGAATCCATTGCTGATAAATATCGTGACGTTACATTTCCTACCGTCCAGATTATTCGAAGTCTATGCCCAAGAATCATTTATGCGTTGGCATCAACTTCGTCGTTCGGGGCTCTTTTTAGAGTAGATGCGTCACTTTTGAGGTCGGACGTCACATTCATATTAAAATGTAGTGAATTAATTCATCTCGGAAGGGTAACTATACGATAATACAGGGCTAAATTGAAGAATACGGGCTCCATAGCCGATCTATCCAAGATATGGTTGAGAGCCCTCATTTCATACTAAAATAGAATTGGCTGCCAAGTAAGTATTCAAGTAGACGCTTAAAATTTTCCGTAGTTTCATCGTATATTTTAATATTTGAGAGGCTTTATCTAAGGACAAGTGTAAATCATAGACAAGATTTAGCCGAATTTTATTCATAGATGAAGTGGCTCAAATGTCAAAATGTATGGTGTAATTTTTGAAACTGTATCTAATACTTGATTGGCACCGATTCGATTATTTTTTGAAACCAAGCCATTCAAATCGAGGATATTTACTCTCGGATAGATCAGTTACGGGGCTCACATTCTTCAATTATGTCACTATACAGTAATATCGTGTTAGGTGTTGTGTTAAATATCGTTATACCGTTAGATTATTTTTTTTTCTAGCTGCTCAAGTTTCCCTTCCTATAACTATGATATTTGATCAATACTAGCATCTTGCATAACATAATGTATTTTATTACTACCCTGCATTTAACGAGTCATGATTTAGAGAGTGAGGAATTTATTATTATTAACCATATCAGGATTCAGATTATGCAATAGTCAACTTCCAGGATGATCGATGTTGATTTCAATGCGTTTTAACATAACCTGAAAGTGCACAGCGGACCATGTATGGAGCCAGAACATCTACATAAGGTAAAGCTGAATTACATTTTACTCAACCAGGATATGGATGCAGCCAATTGATTCCCACTCAAAATAACAATATCATCATTCATATCGAGCCTGTTACTTTAGGAAAAAGACACAATATGTTGCTAAACTAATCTCGTATCAGGGTACATTTTTGCCCCATCGTAATGTAATTTGTTATAAAATTACTCATTAAATATTTGCACTATGCTCCTTATCATTGGGATATATGTGTTGTGTGTGGTTTCCAATGATTGAATTATATATTATTTATATACCACTTATTTATTTATTGTTGATATGGCTATTCACCCTGCCCCTAATATACAGGGTGAATGGTATAGAGTAGACTCCAAGTTGATGATGATAATGGTAAAAGACGCTTCTTGGGGATCTGATCGAAGACGATGTTGTAGAGGAGGCGGTAGCGTAAATCCGAACGCGGTGGCTGCGCAGCTCTGCTTTATCGTTCTGTTGTCCGCAGTCAGTTGCTCGGTACTCGATAGCGAAGGGAAAAACTTCATTTCAAAATGAAGACTACAACACACACACGTTCACCAGTTTGAAGACTACAAAGTGTACACTACAATTGTAGTAAAAACTACTTAAAGTGAAGTAATTGTAGTACTACGAAATGAAGTGAAGTAAATGAAGTGAAGTAAGTGAAGTGAAGTAATTGAAGTGAAGTAATTGAAGTGAAGTAAATGAAGTGAAGTAATTGTAATAATAATGAAGTGAAGTAATGAAATGAAGTAATACTGAAGTAAATTTTTAAATGAAATGAAGTATTTTTTTCCCAAATAAAAATTTAAAAAAAAAAAAAGGTCGCCAGCCAGATTTCTTCATTCGATTCCAAAAAATTTTCAAACCATGGGGGGGGGGGGTTGTTACAGATTCCAGAGATTTCTTCATATATCTACATCAACTTTCCAAAAATTTCACGTAAAAATACACTATTTCAAATGTGTTTCTCATACTTTCGATAACTTTGAAGTGTATGTACTTTGTACTGTTCGCTTTGAAATGAAGTGTACTATTTGAAGTTTATACTTTCAATAGCTTTGATGTTTGTAATTTGTAGTGTGCACTACACATCAAAATGTGCGAAGTGTGCACTTCAATGTAGTGTAGTACTACATTGTAGTAGTGAGTACTATATCCCATCACTAGTACTCGAGTAGAGGTGACGTCACGGTGTAGATCCTGATGTGCAGCGGGTCGTCGTTGTAATGTTGGCGGAGGTCAGTTCTTGACGTAGATAGTGACTTCCACCGACAGCGAGGCGTTGGTCGGTATAACTCTGTGAGTTATTGTGTATTGTATCGGAGATTGATTTTTGTATGGAGAGGGCCGAGCGTATCTACTTCTCGATTCTTTTGTCGTCTTGGAAAATCGCCTTCTCAGCGAATTGGTTCCTGACCTCGTCTGCAATTTGTTAATGTTTTCCTCAGCGAGTCGATTTCTTGAAGGAAGTCGTCGCGTCAGCGTTTATTATTGGGTTGCCTCGTGCGACCTTGTATTGCTTGCCCAACGTAAACTGGCGTGCGGCGAATTTCGAACTAAAACTCGCCCCGCCCGCACCCGGCGGAAACCCCTCGCCCTGTCATTCAGTTCAATTTCGTATTTGCTCGGGAGCTGTGACATCTTGCTTACCAATATACACTGAATTATTATGTCCAAAACATCCATATCAGTCCGGGATGGTGCAAGAATAATTGCCAATGAAGTATTAAAGATTTGCGAAGCTGAAAAAGCTAATAATGGACCGATATTACCGTTTGACAGATTGACAGATAGAGCGGCCGCCATTACTAATTCGTTTCTTTGGTGTTGCCCGACCAAATTTCTATTAAAAGCTCTGACACCGGTCACCGGACATTCTGTACATTACGTATTGTGTAATAAATTTACACCCTGGCAACTTCTGTTACGCGACAGGGACACCCTCCCTCGCACGCCAATTTATAGTGGTAACTGTGTACGATGACTGCTGCAGGAGTATGTTACGCGGCAAAAGTGAGTTTGTGTTTGTAAAAATTAAACTCAAGCATTTCTCATCTAGGTGAATGTCAGAATCTCCTTGTTGGTTTCCAAAGGAGGAGGCACACCTTAAGCCCACAATTTGTTACTGATATAAATAGAATAAACAAATCTGACGGAGGTTAAAAAATTAACATTACCATGCTCAAAAACTAGTCTTCCGCAGCAGCCAAGTCTGTTTGTGAAAAAACATTTATCCTTTGCTCTGTACAGTGAAATCTTTTTCATACTGTTTTAAAAACATCTCACACACTTGTATCAGAACGAGCTAATTGGATTCCTGTATTAAGAGGCTCTAATATGTAATCACTAGGCATCGTCTTACCACTAGACTAAAAGCACATTATCTGCTGTGAGGTGAACATTTACAGCGCCCATTAAAGTCCCATCACAGGAAGGCTCTGTCCTGAATTCAAGGATTCGCTTAAAATTAAATTTGCGAGCATTTTAAAAATATGTACATATTAATTACAGTAGGAAAATACAGTCATTTGTCTGAAAACGTTGACGGAATTATAAATTATATAAATAAGTGACGCTCTGTCATTTTATTTTATCACGTTTTGTTTTTCATAATTGAGTTATTTTTTATTTTGCCCGATTTCATCGAAATTCATTAAATATTCAATTTTTTAAGGGATATGGTTACCTCATATTTGAAACTAAGCTCTTTTTAATGATTACATTAAAAATGATTACATTAAATTAGCCTTGATAAACTTTCATACCAAAAATTAAACGAAGGAAAAAATTAAACAAAGAAAATTTTGAATTAAACCTAATCCAATTGGTGTTTTTTTTATGATTTTTTCCCAATGTAAAATGTATTAAACTCAAAAACTCTAAATTTATTCATATAATTTTTCTTTGTGCAATTTTTGCTGTAATTTTATCATTTTTAATTTATTCCTGTGTAATTTTTTTTTTCTCAATACCTCTTTTAATATAACGTTTTTTGATCAATTTTTTTTAGCCATAAACATACATACTGACAAAAATGACATTTACAAAATAACAAAAAACGTACTTTCTCGTATATTTTCCAAGTAATAGGTATAATTTCTTTGGGGACTTTTTATTAACCATTTTAGACCTAAATTGCCATTCAGTTTTCTTCTCAACGTTCATTAGGAATATTTTAAATGAAATGATCAAATCGGCATTTAATTCTAAACGAATTATTATTTGTACATTTGTACTGTAGACATTTATCTTCCTCCATTTGGAATGACTATTTGCCGAATCGATCCGTGGGGAATACTCTCTTCGATCAAATCTAAAGGACTAAATAGTTTGTCAGTAAGATGTGCCACTTAATAAAAAGAACCATACTAAACTATGGTTGACGTTTCTCTTTCATGAAAATATACAAGGCTTTATAGCGTACATCCGCTTTACTGATGTGTGTCGGAACGGAATCAATTAAGATCGTCTTGCTATACCCACAATGGAATAAATATCTTGACATTTAGTTAAAGACTCGCAATTTAATTATTAATTTGGAAAATGAATAATAAATAAATTCAATAATTTATAATTTAACTTTCTTACCGAAATAAAGATTTTATGCGATGAATCGTGATTAAGATGGACTAATTTTTTTAATTGTATTTATTTAATTACATTGTACATAAAGGTGTTATTTACATATACCTACCACCTATCATATTATATTTGAATAACAGAATGAGAATATTAGCGCTTACCCATACTTAAAAAATAATTTAATTCTCATGTTTAAAAGTTATGAGCATTGTCATGTAAGTATATTTTTAATATAATCATTAGTAGAAGTATATTAGAATAGTGAAAAACGATATAATGTAAGAAAAGTATAGTTTATCTAGAAACATTAATTCTTGTAGATTTTTCAATATGGTTTTGAAATACCTATAATTTTTTACCGTCTTTATTGTATTGGAAAGAGCATTAAAACATGATGTTTCTTGATAGGTGAAATGATGTAGATGAAATTATTCGTACTTGAATACTTATAGACTTATATTAAAAATTTCATAATTATGCAATCATTTGTGGATCTTCTTAGTAAACCAAAAAATATTTATATATTTTAATGAAAATATATTTTATTGTTATCTTGCAATTGTACAACATTTTTATACATATTTACTTTTTTTATTATTATTTTATTATTATATTATAAACAACATATTTAATACAAATGAATTAATTAGGCGTTTCAAATTTTTCGGTTTCAGTGACAATCAACTGTCGCTATTTCCCAGATAATAAAAGTTTTTGGTTTTAATCTTGTGGTAGCCAACTAGATAGATTTCCTTTTAGATTTGTTTTTTTATATGATTTATCTAATTCATTTAAAAGTTTTTTTTAAATAACATTTTTTTTCAGTGTAGATATAATCTCTTCTTTAAAAATTCTTATATATTTCTTCTATTGTAACAATATTTTTATACGTAGGAATTTTCTAAGAACAAAAAAAATACAGAAGGATACCTCTATATTTTATGATGATTAATGATAATTACCAACTACGAAAATCTACGTATGTTTACGAGAAAAGACTGCAGATGTCTCTAGCATACTTTATTAAAATAAACGAAAGAATCTCAGATTTGAACATATTTAGGACTTTCAAAATTTGATAATGTGTGGATGTTCTTATGATGGAATTGGTGAATTTTTATTGTGTAGTGTATTTATTTTGCATACAGATTTTATTTTATTTGTGTAGAGTGATCATTTAAGTCAGCTCATACAGGTTGTAAGTCCTGGGACATCGTATAAAAATACTTCCACACACGTTTCTCATATTCGTAGCTTCGTCTCTGTGAGACATATAATTTATCTCTTCCATTATTATTATTATTATTATTTCTTCTACCTCTCAATTATTGTTTTCTATTGCATTTAGAAGAGAAGTTACTGAAATTATTTGATTTTTAAATACAATTTTTGATAAAAAAGGCTTTAATTGCTTTTTGTGGGCATTTTTCAATTGAAATTTTTCTGATGTTATCTGGTAGGTCGTTTTAATATTTTCCCCTGGATATGCAAAGTGATGTTAAGCAAATGAGATGTTAAAATTTTGTGATAAGGATGTGTTTTTCTCGTATGTGATTTTCAGTTAAGACATGCTTGTGTCTCTATTTAATTATTTGTATTACATTTTGTATTTATCCGGACTAGATCGAAAAATTTTAACATTTTATATTTTTCGGCGTATTGAATAATTAATTTGTTTTCTGAACACCATTTTGATAACTGGACATTGTACAATTTATATAGGAATTAGATTAATTAACATTAGTAGATTAGTAAATAAGCGAAGTTAAAGCTAAGATGCAGTGAAAATGTCATATTATTTGTCTTAGAAATTCAGGACTGGAGGGAAACGGTATGTAAAAGAGAAAAAACTTTCTCGAGGAGGTCAAAATCAATAGCGTTGATCGTTACATTCTTTATATAGTCGAATAAAGTTGACAACTTTGTTGCTATCGTGAAACAAATAATAATAACTTCGACTTATAGACCGGAAGAACAATCTGCCATGTGCCATATTTTGGTGGAATTTAAAAAAATATTTTCTGGCGTAATGAGTTAACTAAAATTTAAACAAATGTGGGGTATAAAAGCAAAGGCATCAATATACAAAAAGAAAATAATAGCTTATTCATCATCGAGGATTGCTAATTTACAGTGTACTAAATACGATATTTTATAGGAAACGCAATCTACAAATTCATAGGAAATATGACTTTGGAAGTGATAGATACATAAAATCTAGAATTTAGTAGATACATTTTAAATAAATAAATCTCTGTGACTACATTCGAAACATTATTTAATTTTTTTGGATATTGTTACCTTTGCTCTTACGACCCCACAAATGACATATAAAGCTGGTTTTAACAAAGATAGTGGAATATGCAGAGAATAAAGAAAATGTAATCGACAACTTCAATTTCCAATTATTCGATATGAAGTCAGTCAATCCGGAAATGCCAAGAACAAAACGAGTTCGTTGTGAAATCATAAAAATGTCTTATCTATAAAAACATTTTTTACCTGAGCGGTGTTTGTTTTTTCAACCTCTTGCGCTCGCGCTACGAATTCTGATGCTTTGAAAACCTAAAGGGCTTAACTCTTATTTATATTCGGATTGCGGTATACTGAAGTAGGTGTATACAATAGTAAAATTTGTAGCCTTTGAGTCGGGCCCAATTAACCTCTTCGTGGCCTCCCGACAAACAAATCATTTGGGTGTTTCCAATTTACCAGTAACGTGTTAAATCACCGCAATTACGTTCTGTTCACTTCCGGACTAGGCAAAGGGTAAGCGGGTAGCCACTAGGGTACCAAAAAGATTTTGAGTACTGAAACTAAATATTGTTACATTGCTCGTTAAAATATTTTTTGTATAGAATCTTTAATTCAAAATATTTTGGTTAATTTTTCAAATAAATTTTCATTAAAATAATATTTTTGATTACTTATTTATTATCATGCATTAAAGTTTTACTATCAAAATATTTTTCTATCTGAAATTCAAAAGTTCTCTAATTAACTATTTACATGAGTAAAATCAAAAATTTCCTCAACGAACTATTCATATGAACGCTATTCAAATATCATCCAGTGAAAATTTTCAATTTGAAAAAAATCAAATCAACTCCAATGGAACTTTTTATGGGAATATAATTTCAAAGCGCTACATCGAAAAATTAAATACCGATCGGTGTAATGTCAGAATCAAAAAAAAATTTTGGTTTCTTATTTTTTTATTATAAAATAAATAAAAATCTTCCAAAATGTATACTTTAATTGATGTTTGCGTATTAAAGGAAATAATTAAATTTTTTCCTTTTTTAATCTTACATTTGGTAGGTTAGAGACAGTCAATATTTAGTCAAATTTATAAAAATATAAATTTTGAAAAAGACGTCGGTCAATTGAAAGATCTTCTTGAATTCGAAAATTTCTGGGAAGCACTACCCGCAGAAATAGTGAAAATCTAGAATAATTTGTGATTCAATTTTGATTAATTTATTAACTGAACAGTTAATTAAAAAACCAAAATTCAATTGAAATGTTAAATTAATTCAAATTAAAAAAAGCAATAATAAGAAAAATTATTCGATGTTCATGATTTTTCGCTGTAAATATTTTAATTTTTTATAATATATAATTACATTTCATCTTAAGGTTATTACAAAAATAATTCAAATGACAATATAATAATAATAGTAATAATAATAATTAAATCACCTCAGGGGCGCTTTTTTTTAATTTCTCTGCTGTAAGTGAGTGATTTTTTGTGCTCGGGGAGGAACAGCGTAACGTAATTTAAATAGGTACAATGTTCTTAAACTATTAGTATTACTAAATAGTGGAACATAATCGTGTTTATATATTATGATTAACAAACAATAAAAATGATTAAAAAACTAACCCATAAAAACCAAGTTTTTATTATACTCCCTTTCTCATTGAATCAGGTTTCGCGTTACTGTACGCATCGGGGTCATTACTCAGTTGTATGAAAAAACCATTAAAATTTCGAAAAATCCAAAATTATACTATAATTTATAATTTTTTTTTGATCGAAAATTTGTTAGATCATTTTTATCGTCGCCACGAGCCTGCCTGCAAAGTTTCAGCTCGATTGGATCACGTTAAAAGGGTTAAAAATTGATCCAAAGTTTTTCCGGAAAAGAAAGATCCAGACAACAAACCGCAAACGCTACGAATTTGAAGAAAGGGAGTGAAAACAAAAAAATATGTTTTCTATGAAATATAAAAGTGTTCTCATTTCGAAAATATTAATTTACAATATATTTGCTTTAAATTTGCTGAACAGCTTTTTTTTCATCAAAAGTAAAAAATCAAAAGTATATAAAGTCCATCAGAATCCTAATATTCCATAAAGTAGGAATATTTTTAAGGATTAGTTAAGAATTTTAAGAGACCTCCAAATTTTAAGAAATTTTAAGAAACCTCGAAAAAAAAAATCAAGAGACTTACAACAGCTTTTAATAATAATTTTAGATCATCCGCAAATAAATTGAGGAAAACATATTATGATATCTTATTGAATGAGATTAATCCTTGTCTGTTGGTTTCGTTCGTTTTTACGTTGTCAAATTACTCACAAAAAGTTATAAATGCAATTGTTATTATAAAAAAAATTATAAAACTTTATTTAGTATACGGAGCATATCAATACAAAAACCATGTGCCAAACGATTTAGGTGGTGAGGGCACCCGAATCGTATGTAATACTGAAACTAGCAAAATCGTTGGTGCCAATGGAAAGTTAAGAGCAAACTAAAAAGCAAATATAATAAACATTGTAATTGTTATAAAGGTTATATAACTTATATATAAAGTTTGTGATGTTAAAGAAAAAAGAAACAAAAACGTTCTCTGGTTTTAACGGAAGCGCCGTAGAATTTATGTGAATTTAGAATTTCAGCCGTGCATATCTGACCGACGTTTCGGATCTCATTGCAGGGTCCATCATCAGGGCTAATGTGATGAGTATGTGTTGATGAGTAGGTCAGGTACTGGCTTGCAATACCGTACCGAAGTCGATTGTGTTTGGCTAACTACTGGCTTGCACTACCGTACCGAAGTCGATTGTGTTAGTCTGACTACTGGCGTGCAGTACCATGTCGAAAGCAAGGTATGTATGTCTTTATGTAGTGTGTGGTGATACCGTGTCGGAGACAGGTGTTGTCAAGAATTTTTGTGGCGTTATTTCACTGTTCCATCTACTGCCGGATAATTATTAATTGATTCTGCAGCGCCGGATACCTCGAGGTTTTTAATTTAAGACCGTCATCCATATTAATATTCACCGGGTGTTTATTTATCTCCAGTGCCTCCTAGACCAGGCGCGCTTGATGACTCTTGGGCTTTCCTAAGATTTTCGGCTCCAATGAAAAATGGTGGCCCGTATCTAGAAACTGCTAAAAGAAAATGGTATTCTGGATGTCCGAGTTTATATGCTCTTTTATGCTCGTCTTCATTGAAATCGTGCGCGCCGTTTGTCCCACGAACACCTTGTGGCAATCTTAGCAGTCGAGCCTAAAAACACCGGCGGTCTCAAGGGGATCTCTTAGAGTTTGTGCCGAACACTGTCTTAATCTTCCGTTCGTGTTCATTGTTTGGCACAATAAGAGATTTAAGTCGCTTATTTACTTGAAGAGATAAATAACTCAATTATAATCTTTTGATTCTTCAAGAGCTAATACTTATTCTAAGACAAAATGTATAGGGTGTACCAGAGCTAGTAGCAGAAACTTGGCCGGTAGATTCCTGACTATGTTATGAGTTTAAAATGTTGAAGCAACCATGACCCAATATCAATAGTTATGGAGATATGCATTACCAAAGTTTGCATTTTTTTTTCAATATTTCTGAATTATTTTTTTACAAAAAGTTGAACTTTCATTACAGTAACTTACATCGATTATGAAAAATTATTTTGCTTCTATACAACTTAAATAAAATGATAAAAACCTTCTAAAAAAATTACTTTATTCAATTTTTACAAGGTTTTTATCATTTTATTCGACTTGTATTAAAGCGAATGAATTTTTCATAATCGACATAATATACTGTAATGATAGTTCAACTTTTTGCAAAAAATAAGTAAGAAATATTGAAAAAAAAATGCAAACTTTGATATTGCATATCTCCATAACTATTGATATTAGGCCATGGTTGCTTGAACATTTAAGATGCATAACATAGTCAGGAATCTACCTGCCAAGTTTCTGCTGCTAGCTCTGGTACACCCTGTATATAGGGAGCCAATAAAGCTACACAACATAAAAATATCGATAAAAATGTGTACAATAGTTGAGATCGAATGTTAAGTATATTTGAAGTCACCTGGGACCTACAAGTAAGTGACTGATATTCTCGAGACTTTTCTGCCCAAGAGAAAATATTTGATATGGGATCCAATGGAGTTGAGTGAATTTTGGAAAAGTTTTACTGTTAGGTACATTCCGAATTCCTACGCAGGATAAATAAGTGATTTACCTTTACCATAATTATAACATTTAACTGAAAATATACGAACCTATTAGAAAAAAAAAGAAAAAATCTATCTACGAAAAACTTTTCGGCTATCACCGGGATATGAACCAGGAAATTTTCCTTACTGGGGACTGCTGTTACAATCTCGCCACTATAACCACGGTAAGATTACGAAGAATATGAGACTTATGAAGGATGTCTCGTAGCTAGTAGCAAAAACTTTGTAAGAATCATTTTCATTCAATTTTGAATAGAAAATATTCTTTGCACTTTGGGTGAAAAGTCGACAGTTATGGAGATAAGCGACGTCAAAGTATTTTCATACATTTTATTTATATATTTTTAATTTATTTTCTATTACTATTGGAGTATCACAACAGTAACTTAAATGGAATATTTAAAATACATTCGCTTTAATACAAGTCAAATAAAAAGAAAAAACATTTTTCGAATTTCTGCACAGTTTTATTATTTGACTTGTATCAGTGCGAATGAATTTCAATATTTGATTTATATTACGTTCATCATAGTCTAACGTTTTACGAAACCTAACCTTTAAACTTAACGCGTACGTCCCATTTATTTTGTTTGTCACTAGTATAACCGCCATTTTAAGCTGAGAGTGAAGGTGATTTTCTATTAGATTAGTGAGAAAATTGTTCATCATGTTATTATTACGGATCGAGCTTTGATGTTTTAAAAAACACAACTTTTTTATAATTTTTTATTTTTTGTGTATTTTTTCAATCCTTAAAAACATAAATTGCATGTAAACAAACTAACAGATTTTAAAATAATTATAATAAATAAGATAATCGTTTACTTTGTAATATTATTGAATAAAAAAGACATCTCACGAGCCATTCAGTCATAAAAGGCCCACAAAGTGGAGCAATTTTCTTCATTTTTAAAACATCGAAGGTTTGGTAGTTTATTAATCAATAATATAATTTAGTTTGTGTTATTTTAATAAGATAACCGTATTTAAAATATACGTAACCTCATGAATAAATTTTAAAATGAGATATTTCAGTACAAAAATGTGATAAAAAACGCAAAAGAAGATATGAGAAAAAATTGTGAAATTTGCTCAATCTGCTGGACGATCGCCTTAAGAAAGCCTGAGTCAGATGCGAATAATAGGCGGGTGCAATTTTATGATGGAGCTGCTAATTTTAGTAGCTTCTGCATTAATTTTGTAGCTCTTCACGCTTAAATGGAATATATCGACTTGCCGGTGCTTACCCCCTACCTCGTTCGCGTGTTTTCTGACTATGATGATCCTGCATGACCAAAGTTTGCACTTGATCAATCACATTGTTGTTTCGGCTTGTTGAGGGCCTATTGGGATGCGGTTCTTCAATCAGCTTTGATATATTTTTTTCTAGTTTTATTTCCTTGCATTAGTGTTCATCGGAATTCTATTATGACCTGCTAGAATTGTTTTAAGTGTGAAATTCGACAGGTATTTAATATATTTTATGTATCTCTTTTGATCATAATTATAATTAGTTTTCGTTTATTTAATTTAAATGTTTAATGCTAAAACAAGCCATGAGATGCCCAAAAACAACCCAAGTTTGAGAAAATCATCTAGATTATTGTGATCTCATCGGATACAACACTTAATTTTTAAAAATAATAATATAATTATTTGGTTGTAACGGTCCGTAACGTCCATAACTTGCTAGAATTACGCTGGAATTATAACTTAAGATAAATTAATCAGAGAATGATACGCTATCAGCACGTGGCTCAGGTAACATGCAAGGGTCGCCCCACCAAATTACACGGTACTGAAATTTTTATACATGTAACTATTTTATTAATATTTTGTTTTAGTTTTAAGCGAATAAAGTCAATTAAAAAAAACATATATAGTTTTTCACGGGTATACGGCTAACATTATTTTAAATAGTATAATATCAAATACGAGGTACGGCTCCGTATGTAGTCTGTTTTATAAATATCTGTCTTTCTGTATTGCAATTCTCGCGTCATTATTATAGCATCATTAGTTTTATTGTAGGTACTTAACTATTTCCCCACATCTTCAGTGTTGCCAGCCTGTGAAAATTTATGAAATGTAATATTGTCTCACGTGGGATTTTAAATCACCACCCTTATTTACTTCTCGCGGGATTCACAGCTGTCTTGTTCGCGTCGCGTCGGCTGTAAACCGTGGCACATTTTTAAAGAGAATTTTGGGACCTGCTCAGAATTCTACGTGCATTTTGGGCGCACGTGTACTAGCGAGTACACATTCCTTCGGGGAATTATGAGCTTATTAACGCACATTATTAAATTAACCTTAAGTGGGAATTATTAAATTACTCTTAACTGGAGTGAATTATTCTTCAGTCGTTCCAGACGCCTGCCGTTTCTAAATCAATCACAAATGCTCGTAGAGTAGGAGCTAGCGAACGCAAGACTTGCGTCGTAGTATCAAACCTGAAATATTTTCTGCGTATGCACTATATTATAGTAGTTAGGAAAGTTAGGATATTATGACATTTGAGTGAGGGGCATTTTGGCAGATAACAAGTGAAAAAAAAAGGTGTTAAAGAAAATCGTTAATATATAAGTTATCGAGTGATATTGTTTAATAGTGGCCCGAATAAAATATTAAATACGAAAATTAAAATTTGTTACTGTCACGAAAGTGACATGATTGCTTACATAGTTTGAAAGCGTCTGACGTAAGAAATGATCTGAAAAAAATGCCTGAAAATGATTAATACATGTTAAAAATCAAGTAAATTATTTTTACGTTTTACTTACTCATTTTTCTGTACCTGTATTGGAAAATCCCTCGATCTTAAATGTCATATTATTCAAACCTTCTAACCTGCTATGTACTGAAAATATTTCAGGTTCCACACCATAACGTAAGTCTCTTGGTCTATCAGACTACATAGATATGGCAAAAACAGTGAATTTTCTGATATATTTCTTGAAGGTTTTACCTAGGCTAAATAACGTAGGAAAAAACATATATGACAGAATATTATGATATATTAAAATCCGAATAATATGGTAATAATTTTAATGTGTGTAAAATAA
Organism: Agrypnia vestita; assembly: GCA_016648135.1. NCBI lineage: Eukaryota > Metazoa > Arthropoda > Insecta > Trichoptera > Phryganeidae > Agrypnia > Agrypnia vestita. The sequence goes on along the minus strand of JADDOH010003127.1, from coordinate 63,311 downwards.
AGGAGGCGTGATTTAAAAAAAATATATATTACTTAAATGTTCTCACTACACGCCCCTGAGGGCTGTAGTAGGCTAACTCTTTGCACAACAATGCGACGATCAAGGTGGCAAACTTTTTATTTTTAATAAAGGTATTACGCAAATGACATTTAGACATTCAAAGGTAAGAAATATTTATCTATTATTTTTATGTATGTATCTGTTTTTACAGCAGTGGTCTAGAATGTAACCCGTCGTACATGCAAAGTATGCCTGTTTGTACACCCTGTATATTTATATTTATTAAATATACGGGGTGTGACAAAGCTTTACTTGAAGATTACTTTAGTTTTGGTCTCGAGATGTTGATAGTTTTGTGGTAAAATAATTTTTTATAACTAAAAATTTAATTACTTTTATTTTTAATATTTTTTATATATTTTTTTCGATATATGTGTGTGTAAAACTGAATGTTTGATTTCATATACCATTTTATTTCATATACCTATCTGTTTTACATTCTAATTATAAATTTATAGGTATAACTGAAATTGAATGCTAAATTGCGCTGTTTACTATTAATATTACCAATACGATTTTATATACACAGTTTGTATTCACATTAAAGGTGGTGGTCCAGTAATACTCACGTGGCTTCATAGACTCTTCAACCAATGTTTAGAGGGCAGCTACACTCCTAAGGATTGGTGAAGAGCTGTTATCATGCCTCTATACAAAGGAAAAGGGTTTCGAATGGACTGCGCAAACTATCGGGTCATTAGCCTATTAAGCTCTGTTGGCAAACTGTATGATAGAATTTTGATAGAAAAAGTAAGGTTGACGACGAAAGAAAAAGTGTGGGATGTACAAGGAGCCTTCATGAGTGGAAGTGGATGCATGGACCAGATTTTCTCACTGCGCCAGATGACGGAAAAGTTTTTGGCAAAGAACCAAAAACTTTTTTGTGCCTTTGTGGATCTCCAAAAAGCGTATGACAGAAGATGAAAGTTATGGAAGGTTTTGTCTGAATATGGGGTAAAGAGTAAACTCATACAGGCAATTGCATCCCTGTATGAAGGAAGTTGTGATTGCGTGACAATTAATGGGACATTTACATCATGGTTTGATATTACAAAATGTGTCAAACAGCCTGGAATTGGCAAAAGGGGAATGAAAGTAGACTGAATGCTGTGGAAATGCGGTCACTAAGACGCTTGTGTGAAAAATCTTTGGTCGATAGAGTGAGGAATGAATAAATTAGAAGTGAATGCAATGCTGGCTGTAGTGTGGTACATAGAATAAAGAAAGGAGTGTTGAGATGGTTTGGTCATGTGGAACGTATGAACGAGGAAACGATGGTTAAGAAAATATATGAGGCGAGTGTCGAAGGCAACAGGAATAGAGGGCGTCCACGAAAGACCTGGCACGATCAGGTACTATAAGTATTTGAGGATGGCCCTGTTAAAAGTCGCAACAACCGTAGAACGTGTATGAGAAGATGTATGAATGTGGCCGAAGCAAAAGTGGTGTGCCAGATAGAAGAGTGTGGCGTTCAATACTCTCTGCCTACCCCTGCGGGGAAACGGCGTGATGGTTAGTTAGTTAGTTAGTTAGTTAGTTAGTTTGTATTTACTAAATGTCCATTCTTAGTTATCAAAATTGTATTTTTATTATTTTATGGAACTTCGTGCTGTACAAGTAAATCAATAATTACGTTAAATCGTAATGTGGTCATCAGAAGAATACTCTACATAAAATGGTTAAGTATATTTTTATAATCTAAATAAAGTACAAATATTTTTAAATTTATTTTTAGCAATAAAACACAAATTACTTTGTTTTCACCACTATATTAGATTAAAAAATCTACATGTTTCGAGAACAATGTTCTCTTCATCAGGATTATTGTGTACTAATCTTAAAAGTTGAAACAAGCAAATATGTTACGGTGAAGGAGCGGTTGAGGGGGTGGTGAGGGGAGGGGGGGGTTCGAGGTGTTGATTATTATGGGTCATTTGGAATGTTAAGTGGAAAAATATTCAAAATAGGATTATGCAAAAATTTCGTCTGTGTATTTATTATATTAGACTTAATATTAACATTTTTCCTAATTTCGAGTATTTCTAAATTATTTATTTGAGGTATCTTATAGTTGAAATGTAAAAATTTTAAGCCTGTGTTAATATCAAATGTATGGTCAAATTCTATTAGATGTTTTGCGAAATCAGAATCAATATTGCTAGTTAATGCTTTGATATGTTCTTTAACCCTAGTTTCAAAATTTCTTTTTGTTTTGCCAATATAAAAATTATCGCAATCGTTACAATTAAGTCTATAAACTCCTGATTTCATGATAGGATTATCACTATCCTTGTTATTTAGTATGTATTTTTTTAATTTGTTACTCGTATAAAAGGCCGGCTGAATTGAGTTAGGAATATTTTTAGTTATTATTTTTGACAAATTGTTATCGACAAATAAAATTCTACGCCATTGTTTATTTCTATCTGTTGACTTAGGATAGATATATTGTTTAAAAATTTTTTGTTTTATCTTTTTATGTAATAAATTATCTATTAATTTAGTAGAATAACCATTATTATATGCTATTTGTTTAATAAGATTTAATTCAGATGTATAATTAAGATCAGATAAAGGGATTGTAATTAATCTATGTAACATGGAGTGAAACGCCGAAAGTTTTTGGGAAAAGGGGTGATTCGATGAATTGTGTATAACGATATCCGTGTAGGTGTCTTTTCTAAAAATATTAAATTCTATTTTGTTATTTATCAAGGTTAAATTTAAATCTAAGAAATTTAAACTCTTATTCTTTCCTATTTCTAATGTGAACTGAATGTTTTTATGTAATTTATTGAGAAAATTTAAAAATATATTTAATTGTCTTTCTGTCCCTAACCATATGCAAAATATGTCGTCAACATATCTTTTCCAACAAAATACATTTTTTAATAAAAGTGCACCACTATTAAAAATTCTTTGTTCTAAATTATTAACGAAAATATCTGCAATTAAAGGGCTTGTGCTACTTCCCATCGCTAAGCCATCTTTCTGTTTAAATATTATGTTATTGAATTGAAAATAGTTTTGTTTAAATATGACATCAAATAATAATGTTAAATCATAAACTAGGTCTTTTGTCAAATTTGAAGAATTTAACAAATTAGTGATAATTGTTTTACTTTCTTCAATCGGAATGCTCGGGAATAAATTGATTACATCAAAGGATACCAATAAAGCGTGGTTTGGAATTTCTAGATCTTGTAGACAATTAACTAATTCTAAAGAATTCTTAACCGTGTATGTTGGTTGGAAAACATTAGACGTCATAATTACTTTATTAATTGCTGATGCCAATTTATAAGTTGGCGCATTACAATTAAACACTACCGGCCTAATAGGCTTGTTTAATTTATGTATTTTTAAAAGGCTATATAGTTTTGGTATTTGTGGGTTACTTAAAATAAGATTGTTGTTGTTTTTCAAATTCACAAAAATGTCACTCTTACAACGTTTCACAGCTTCTTTAACAAATTCTTGGCACTTATTAATGGGGTTCTTTTTAATTACTTCAAAATTGGCTCCTTGTAAAAAATCCATAGTTTTTGTTATATAGTCCGCTTTGTTCATAATGATCACACTGTTTCCTTTATCTGCTTTTGTAACAATAAGGTCTTTTTCTTTCACTGTTTTCTTAATGTTCTTCACTAGTTTCAAGTTAGAATTAAATATTTGATGTTTATTGTTATTTGGTACTGTATTGTTTCTATTTATTATGACTTCTGCACATCTATAATGGTACAATTTAGGTTGTTTACTTAATGCATTATCCAAATCCACTGCTAGCATCTCTAGTTCTTTTTTATTGTTATTATTATTAGTGTTGTAATGTAAATTGTGATTAAGTCCTTTATTTAATAATTTTAACTCTTCCTCCGCAAACTCATGATTAGATAAGTTTATCATTCGATTATGAAATTTATTCTGATTATTTTCACATTTTGGCACTTCTACAATTTCTTTTGAGTTATAATTATGGCACAAATTTTTAATTTTTTTATCTAAGACTATTTTCTTTTTGTATGCTTTTATACTTGCAGTGAGTCTAACCTGATCATCAAATAAGTCCCATTCTATTGGATGTAATGCACTTGCTAATTCCATATGTAGGAATTTGAGTTGAAGTTTAATGACGTTCCGTTTCTTAAAAACATTTTTTAAATCCTCTTTTAACCAAAACACTTTTGATGTTTTAAACTTTAAATTAATATAATTAGGTATCACTCGATTTTTTAAGCACATTTGTAAAAAATATATATTTAAGCATATTAATCGATATTTAATTGTCAACTTTTTGTACACTTTAGCCTTTTTTGCCGAACTCGCACATATTAACTGTTCGAAGAATATTTTTTCTTCTTCTGTATGAAGGCTTGATTTGTGTTTTATTGTAATAATAATGTCACCACAAAGTTCAAGCCTTCATACAGAAGAAGAAAAAATATTCTTCGAACAGTTTATTTTTAGCCTCTTTATTTGCGCGAGGCTTAGGTTTGTTAAGGCAGTACTTTTTTAATACTTGTTTTTTTTTTTTTTTATATTTTCCTTGTATAATTTTTATTACGTAAATATAATATAATCTGACGTTTCGGATCAAATTGATCATTACACTCGTAGTATTTTCAATGCCTTTTTACATTTTTGTTTACCGCGGTTTACATAATTTTATCCAAATTTACCAACATGTAGGTATCTGATAATTGCGAACGTCTTCTATTTCTTACTGCGTTCAATACTTAGTTTATAATTGATTTACTTTGTGACTTATTTTTGTTAATATTTTTGTTGTCTTACGATTGTAGTCTTTATTTTAACAATGTTATGTAAATGTAAATTAACATTGAATAAAATAATACATTATCTTTGTTCTATGATATGTCAAAATAACCAAAATATCTAAGTAAATAATGTCATGTAATCTTTTAAATAATACATTAATTGATATTATTCTATTTTTGGCGCAATCGGAGTAAAAATTTTATTGAAAAGAAAGTTGCGAACACAGCATGTAGCGGAAATGCGATATCAGAACTTACGACTCCATATTGAATTCTTGTCAGCTGTCTGATTCTGTTAACATGCTAGTTCACGGATATTTCGAGCGTTTTTTAAGAAAGCTTATGTTTGATACCATGCCAAAAGCAATCAAAAGTGATATTCGAGAAATTATTTACTGCAAAAACGACGTAATCATCAGATATTCGAATTACTTAAGTTTTTATTACCCTGATGAAGTAAAATTATTTTTCTGAAACCGGTATAAATTAACTTAAAACTCAATATTTTTGTATTAAATGTTAAAAATTAGGTACATGTAGTACGGTTATTTTTAGCGGAGGCGTTTCATGAAAATGTAAAAATTCGTTTTTTCACGAAATTACGAAAAGAAATTTTCAAAGAAAAATCACAGAAAATCCGTAAATATTTTTCGTCATCCCAACAATGTTAACTTTTTAATAAAATATCAGCAGATTGCAAAGAGATGAGCTAGATCATAAAAGGGTTTCTTTCCTCTTGTCGTAAATGGTAAGCGCTTTATACCCCAGCTGCTGTGTCAGGCGAAGTGGCATTCCTGGAAACTTCCACCGGCCCTAAGTTTTACGTCAGTTTAACACTGCATTAACTAGAATGAGTTTTCAACTTCTTGCTTCGGGTTCCTAAACCCCAAGCAGCTAAACATTTTGAGCTTTATGGTTATTCATCAAATATGTCAAACCGCTTCGTCCAGAGCAATACTTATTCAATGCTTAAAGTTGTTGTTCAAAATATATTATTTTATAGTGTCATGGGATTGCTGTGGTAATATTTTCAAGGTTACTGAATACAAATTTAACTGGATAAAATGTTACATTTTTTATTATTTAATTTAATTTGTTTTGTTCTTTAATTCAAAATAATTTCGAACAAACCACTCATCTGCGTAATACTTTATATTCGTTATTTCAGGATATTCATACGTATTCACGTTTGGTAGGTACTCTCTTAATTTATCGTCGCTGGTCGTTTGTCACTTCCTGCTGGTTTCTATGGGATCGCGTGTACTGGCACAACAGAATATTACGTCGCCCCTTAAATAAAGAATGGCATTTCGCAAACTTTCGGGTATGATCGACTGACTTCTAACATTTCCAGTAATTTCCAATTTACTTTAAAACGTCAAAGTGCTCTAAAATCCGCCATTACGTGTAATTATTTCCGTTCCATCAGATCGTCACAATACGAATTTATATTTGTATGAAGCTTTTTTTCAAAAATAATAAAAAAAAACACTTCTTGCCTAATCATTTTATAGAATTCATAAGTTGGGGTTGGTAAAAGTCCTACATCTTTTCAGTTTTTCGGTTTAATAAGTCATACAGAAACAGTCATAACCATCACTCTTGGCTCTTCAAACCCTGGCGGGTCTTGGCCTACTAAGAGTCTTCATTAAATGACACATTTAAATTCTAAAAACAATAATAATCATTTTTTTGTTTCCACAATTGATAATGGGTGTGACATTAAATTTTAGGAGCAAGCATTTAGAAAATTTAGAAGCATTGTTATCATTGTTGCCAAAAATTTAAGTGCATTTTGGCAACAAAGTAAAATTCTTCATTCGGTGCCCCGCTTTCTGCTATTACATAGTTTTTACTGCATTATAGCAGACCACGCATTTCCGGTTAAGTAAGCAGTGCTACCTAATTTTTTTTAAAGGAAATTAAATAAGTACAAAAATAATAGTTTAAAAATATGGGACTCTTAAAAACGATGTAACAATTACAAAAAATATACATAGAAAAGTTTTTTATAAATTTGGTGAAATATTTTGATGTTTTTATATACTTTATAATAATTAGGTAGAATTTCATTTCAATGCATAACATAATCATATTGTATGTATCATTTAACATATATACCTACTCGTATATATTTATTCCTAATTTAGAATTATCGAATTGGATGACCCATAAACAATTTCGACGTGAGTTGCCTAAAATCTCAAGCTATTTTTTAATTAACATTTTTTATATCTATGATGCATTTTCAATATAATTTAACGATTTCATTAGAGGAACCACAGATCGGACTCTAAATGCGATATACCAATTATTAGCAAAGTTCTTACTTCACTTTATAAATTCGTTTTTGTTGAAACGGAGATCTCTGAACACAAAAGGAAAGTTCTCCGATTCATTGGAAGACAAACCTGAAAGTTCCAAGTTGACTATAGAGAATAGAAAGCCTTCCGTTATCCGTAGGTATTCCTATATTACTTTACAAGTGTTTAAAACTTGTCCTGAGACGTCGTTTAAGCGTAGTTTTTTTCCGAACTGGATGTTCTTCCATATTAATTAAATTCCATAACCCAACAAATTAAACAACAGATACGGTTTTAATAATCTGCATTTTTAAACATCACAATGTTCAACATTTTTTGTTGTTTAAACATAATATGTGGGTTATAAACGCAAAGGCAGCAATATCCAAAAAAATAAAAATATGTTTTAAATAGTGTTACCGAGGATAAATATTGTAATATGTACTGAATTCTACATTTTTATGTATATATCATGTTTTCTACAAATTTATAAGCCGTGTTTCCTATAAAATCTCGAATTCAGAACATTATTAATTAGTAATCCTCGATGACTGCATTAATTTTTTTTTGATATTGCTGTCTTTTCTTTCATATCCCACATACACATTGTTTAAACATAAAAAGGTGTACCTAGGGTTGTTTAAAAAAAGGCGTCAATCTTATCAATTGGCCTACACAGTCTAAATCAGATAAAACACTTAAGGATAATATTAAAAAAAAAGTTTGCCAAAGAAATGCACCATCTAAACAGGAGTTGAAACATTGCGTTTTTGATGAATGGTCCAATATAGTTGACATATGCAGAACATTAGTAGGCATTATGCCAAAAAGGATTGCGCGCATAATATTAAATGTAGTTCATAAATAAACAAATATAACTAAATAATTGTTATTATTTTTAAAATCCCACAGTAAAAAGAAAAATGTCAATTTATCAGGTGGTGCCTAATATATTTGATCAACGCTGTATATATATTATATTTATGTATGTATGTGTGCATGAAATATCGATCCAAATAAAAATCGAGATAATTTACAACGTACAGTAAGGTAGCATTATGGTTTAACGTTATTCATATTCAAATATTCTTAAGTTATCACGGCCGTACAGAATTTTCTGATTTTTTAATTTCCGGGGATTTCTTTTTTCTGACCGACGTTTCGGATACCAAGGTCCATCATCAGGGTTGACAGGGGTAGGTGTTGCATAAGTTGATATTGTGGTTAAATATTGGCTCGAAATACCATGTCGAAAGCAGGGTACAAAGATGTGTGTTAAGCTAGCAATGCTGTGTTTTTCATATTTCTCATAATCTTAATTATCATCAAGTGACCATGGTTCATTGAGGATCTTTGCATCTCCATGCCAAGGGTTTCCCAACTGACGTCTGTCGTCACTGTCATCCAGTCGTGTACACCAAGTTATATGGCGTTGTTCTTAATAATACCGCCCCATCGTCTGCGAGGTCTCCCTCGTGGTTGCGTCCCTTGAGGTTCTTGATCCAATTCCATATTTGGGTGCCTTGGAGTAGGCAATCTTTGGACATGTCCAGCCCAGCGCGGTAGAGCAATCTTCAGTGTAGCCACGATGTCTGATTCGTTTCACAAAACTTGCAGTTCATGGTTCCATCTGATTCATTATTACCTTTACCGGCTATGTTATCGATTTTCCGGTTTTAGTTGTATGGTCGTGCAAGTATAGGCAGACTCGTGTGAGTGAAATGGTTGATAAAAATATAGCTGTAAGTGAATAATAAGACCATTCGTACTTACATCTTACTGTTTATTCACTGCTTTATATTATTCCAAATTAAGAGTTATAATAATAATTTTAACGAGAGCGACAGGGGCGTTGCTCACTTAACGGGTGTGGGTGATGGAATAATTTGACCTCTCTAGTCACGCACCCCTCTAATCACGGCTAGCCTTTCAACTCCTCGGTATTGCTACGACTTGGCGTTCGGTACTGCCCATTCTCATGGTTTTAATTTTTTATAATTATTTATTTTACTCTCATGCAATGATGAAATATACAATTTAGGTTGGACCTTGCCTGTCTCACTAAAATAATTTGTATTAATTTATAATAAAGTTATGTGTAAAATGTAATATTTTTTACATTTATAATCTTGTATACAAAATATGTCGAGGGCAGAAAATTAAAGGGGCGTTAGTGATTAATTCAAACTTTACAAGAGAGCAAAATAAAGTTCTGTCAATCTGATATTGTCAATGTTTCATTTATTATTAAATGATTTCCATATTTGTCAATCCAAAACATATATGGAAATTGTTTAATAATAAAATAAAAATTGACAAAACATTATTTTGCTTTCTTGTAAACTTTGAAATAATCACTAATGCTCTTTTGGCTTTCCACTCTTGTTATATAATGTACAATTTTGCATATATATTTTGGGTTACTTTCCTCTCCCAAATAAAGAATAGCATTTAATAATATAATTTGAAAATTTTCCTTCGGAACTAAACTGTCGCTCGGTAATTCGTATATTCCAACGCAAATTTACGCTATACTTTATGAAGTGTGCATTGGCCCCCTTTAAATTTTTCCTATAAATGCACAACATGAAAAGACCAAAGCAATTGAGACATCGAAGCATCGCTGTATTTTGGAAAGACCTCTTTACTGATTGGTCGCGAATGGTAGTTGGTGCAATTGTGTTTTTTTTTTATTCGCTCTCACCGGATTAACACTCGTCGCTTTTTACTGTCAAAAGTTTTCCGTGGGTTCTTCCTTGAGGCGAAGTTTGTCCACGGTCCAGCCATTTAACAGACGGTTGAGTTTATAAACTGTTTTATTTCTTGTTTGGTTTATGCGATCGCGTAGCCCACGAACGCCGGTGCGAAATTGAGAAACGCTTTGTACAAATTGAAAATATCTTGAATTGAGCCAAGATGCGAGTTTGCGAAATTGAATTGTTACTTTTTGTTTGTTTTCTTAAATGTTGAATCATTATTCCGTCTGAAATACTTCATAATATTTTGTCATTTTATGTTGAAAAAATTACTGAACATTTTTTTATTTTGATTATTATAATGAACAAGTATTGTATGTAAAACCAAAAATATATCTTATATATCTTCTGACTACATATTCCGACGATAAGAATATGTGTTATCGCGAATACGCATGATTTGGTACAATATTATTTATATAGTATAGACCTTAATAAATAGTCCCATACTGACATTACAATTTATGCGGATGTTTATACGTTCAAAAATGTACTTTAAATGGTAAAAAAATAATAAATATTGCGGAATATGAAGTTGAATGATGATGATTTAATTAAAATAATTGTTTTTTTTTTTGTTTTTTTTGTTGTTTTTCCCGCTATTTATTGTTTTGTGGCCGTGTATAGTGTAACAGTTTCAGTTTATATTTATAGAAGATGGCCATGATAACAACAATTTTTCAACAAAAGATAGGGAAAAAAAGTTTAAAATTGTTTTAATTGAATCATTATAACGGATTTCCACAACGAATTAACAGCTTCAAAATTAGAAATTATTAAAAGCTAAGAGTTGTGTCGTAAATCAATATGTTTTATTAACAATTATCATACACTGTACAGGGTTATTTGGAAAACATTAATAACCTGGCAGGACTATATTTCTGCCTTGATTATGAGTCGAAAATTTTCGAGCAACCATGAATTTATATCAATAGTTATGGAGATATGCGACATTAACGTTTGCATTTTTTCAATATTTCTGACATATTTTTTATAAAACGTTGGACTATCATCACAGTTACTTATATCGAATAAGCAAAATTCATTCCCTTTAATATAAGTCAAATAAAATAATATAAACCTTTGAATTCCATTTCATAAACATTTCGATTGGAATTTCTGCAAGGTTTTTATCATTTTATTCAACTTGTATTGAAGGGAATGAATTTTTCGTAATCGATATAAGTTACTGTAATGATAGTTCAACGTTTTGTGCGAACTTTGATATTGCATAATTCCATAACTATGGTTTCTTGAATATTTTTGACTCATAATCCAGGCAGGAATACAGTCCTTCGTGGTTATTAATGTTTTTCAAATAATCCTGTATAGAGGTCGTTTATTTAAATTTGACTCTCAAACTGAGTCATGAAAAATGTATCTAGGTTTCCATTAATCGATGAAATAGATGGTAAAATATTGTAATTTTATTGGCAATATATGTTATATATTGTATATGCACCGGAATTTTCAGTTTGAATATATGAATCATTCTCATTTTAGCAAAAAAAATTGTGCATTTATATTAAAAAACGAAGTATTGAACAAGTTTTAAATTTTCTGTTGTATAATGGATCGAAGTTGTTAATATTTATAGGATTTTTATTAAAAACTACAAAACATAAATAAATATTTATCAACATCAAAAATGTAACGAAAACGTCACCTCTATGTGCTGTGCAAAGCCGATTTACGATGATGCAGACCAAAATAAAATAAAATTTATCTGAGATATAAGCTAATTTATATTATTTCACGATAACACTTGAAATGTACTTCCTAAAAATCGCTAAATGATTACAATATCAACCAAATAATTGATTTTCCAAAAAACAGCTAAGCTCTTAATTTGGGACCTTTCATTTGAGACCACTTTAGATAAATTCAACTCACTTTTTTGAGAATGGCCCATATAATCAGAAAAAAATACTCTCAAAAGCATAATTTAGTACATATAATTTCCAAGGTTCACGTGACACCAAAGAGAAAATCGGAAGAATGTTATTGACTTGCTCGAAGGACCACTTCTACTTCGCTAATGGATTTTCTAACGTGACGTAAAGAAGCTTAACTCGGAGCGTTACAATCCGGATTTAGACATATAAATTGTTGCAGGAATATCAGCTCCCGCGTTTTAAGAAAATTGTTCTTAACAGAAGATTACACAACGCGCACACATATGTAGCTATCAGTGGCGTGCTGTAGATATTATTAACTTAGGCCATGTTTTTACCGACTATATATGTGGGGCATAAAAGCGAAGGTAGCATTATCCAAAAAAATAATGCAGTCATCGAGAATAACTAATTTACAATGTACTGAATTCGAAATTTTATAGGAAACATTGCCAATAAATTTATAGGAAATATGATTTGGAAATTCATATGCAAAATTTCAAATTTAGTAAATTTTAAATTAGTAATCTTCGGTGATTGCATTCAAAACATTTTTTAATATATATTGGATATTGCTGCTTTTGCGTTTATACCCCATATATAGTATACGAGTAAAAAGTGGTGAGTGGTAAAAAAACAAAAGAAATAATATCTAAAATATTTTTTAATTTTTAATATTCAGTCACCTAGGATTACTATTCTAGAATGCAACTAATTCGTGATTTTATAAAAATTATAGCTTTAACTCTTTCAAAATTACGTTTTCAAATCACTTTTTTTAATAGCCTTCGAGCGCGGACCAACCATTCCGTCGCCCGCCTCGATTTAATCAACCACGCTTTTGTTGGTATCTCAAGTATTTTAGTATTATAACTCAAAAAATTTAGAAAAAATAAAGTTAATGAGTGTAATAATATAATAACAGTGTGAATAAACAGTGAAATAACAGTAAGCACGCCTTATTACTGTCTCATATTTGACACATCATCTCTCTTACACAAATCTGCATACAGTGGTCGGAGAGGAGCTAGATTATTCCGGCAAGTGTCCACTGACACTAGTGACAGTAAAATCGTTATTTTAACCGGTTCCTCGTAATACATTTATTTGAGATTTGTATCTGATTGTGATAATGATTATAAAATGATATATAATTATTGTCTAGTACTGGTGGCAGCCCATTGAATTGCGAAAAACAAGTTGCCAATTATCGATAAATTAAGCCATGTATTCACTAGGGGACAAATCGCGAAACATTCCACTCGGCATGTCGCATCAACATCTACGCTCATGTTTCGGGGACAATGACGCGATCATTTGACGTGTACACACCGGGACTCGCATATCTTGTCGCGGAAATGTCATCCGATGAGGTTATGTATGACAGCTGCGGTATCTCATTTGGCGAAAACGGGGTTCCGCGCAATTCGAAATGTTTTTTTGGGTCGCAATTTCAAATTAACGAGGTTTTACTGTAGTAAATTGAATATTATTAAAAACAAGGTCCTTTTTGCAAATAATTATTGTTTTCCACGTCACGGAAATGTGGCCCTAGGAGGTTATGATGTCAACTGCGTATCTGTTTATATTAATGAGTTTATCGAAACGTAAGAGGAGAATGCGAAATTCTTTACTGCAAAGAAAAAGACGGACGGACATTCTATGCGATCTTCGATCGATACAGCTCGATGAGTTCAAGAACAATTTCGTTTCCCCACACTGTCATCTTGACAGATACAGCGCATGCGTATTCACTTGTAAACATACCACGTGGTACTGACGCTCCGCGGAATGTTGCAGTGAGTATGCTCGGGTACCGTGCGCATGGCAACGTTGCCACGGCACGTAGAAATGCCGTGCTATGTTGTGCGAGAGGTCGCGGAACAGTGCACGACGTTGCAACGTCACGTAGACTCTGTGCCGCGCGTGCTGTTGAGGGACAATTTGTCCCCTAGTGAATACATGGCTTTAGATAAAAATCTCTAATAACGGTTATTGTGAAACCTGTTAAAATACCATCACCAACTGACACTGGTCACATAATAGTATTTTTTTTTTGACTACGCGGACAAACGAAAAAATTATGAAAAATCAAAAATTTTATAACGTCTTCGTACTCATATAACATATAAAATGTTCAAAAACTTGCGTTAAATGAATTTTCTTTACAAATTGCCATAAATAGACATGTAAACAGAAATAGATAGAATTTTTACTTTTAATTATGACCCACAATAATGTAATTAATGAACTCAGTAATTAAAATAAAAATAATAATCAATTTAAACAATACCACATTATTAGAAGATGATTTTTAAAGCAATTAACAGTTGGAATACACACAAAGCATGTCAGTATGTAAGTATAGAATTTGTAACACTGTCGTTTCTGTAAGAGATATGCGCGCAGTTCTTACCGAAAATAATACTGAACTGTAATTCCTTTTAACTTTGGTATTTGATGTAGGTACTATTTGAAATTGTCATAAATGAGTGAGGTTATATCAAATTTTAAGAAATTCAGAGAGGATAAATCTTAAAATTCCTTTAAATGTTGTAAAATAAAACTATTCATTAATATATTAACAGATTTTTACTTATTTGTGTGTGTTTATGTGCACATTTTAAATGATTTTATTTATGTACGCTTCACATTCACAAAATTTACAAAAAATTGTGAAAATAGTTTGTTGATAATTTTTTTTTTTTCACAAATTCAAATTCCTTATAAGTGGCCATTATTAATTATGATATATATATATAAAAAAATGGGGAAAAAGATGAATCTCTTAGAAACGAAGAAATATCTGTCGGATAAAATATGAAGAATTTTTGTATGATGATTATGGCTTCCGGGCTAAGATAATTAAATATTTGCAGTAAATGTATTTTTCTGTGAATCTATCCAAGTAATTATCTATTTTTGATGTATTATTTCCCAGATTATTTAAAAAAAACTTAATAAATTACATCGCTAAAATAAAACATAAATTTAAAAATGAGTTTATTCGATAATCAATGTATCTCACTCCAAGAATCAAAGAAACTTGTTACAGAATGAGTATAATCAATGCCTAGTAATATAATGAGGAGTGTAAACAAACAGAAAACATTAATACCAGATTAAATAAAAAATATCAGATTAGATCAAATATTAATACAACATTACCTATAGAACTATCTCCTTTCTTTTACATTTAAAAAAAATATTTACATTTCAGTTTCATTACCGATTCCTTGGTAATGAAACTGAAGTGATATTAGCTTTAATTTTTATTTGAGACATATTATTAACTTTATTGAATGTGGTGTCATTTACTTTGTGGAAATCCATTTTAATAATTTTGAATAAAATACTATTTTTTTTTTCCCTAGTTTATTTTTGAGTTTACCTCAACATATTTTGGAAACCTGCGTTTTCTTCCTAAGACCACCCATCCATCAGACATTCACTCTCACACCACACACTTCAGTCTCAACTCACCTGAGGAAGGAAACAGAGGTATCCGAAATATGTTGTATTAAACTAAAAAATAAAATTTTTGAAAAAAAAATAAAAAATTGCGTTGTATTCATAATTATCTTATCTTTATCGTTGGTGATTTTATTTTTTTGTGTTTTTTTAAATTTAGTAGTTGTGAAATTGAAACTACTTGTCAGAAAATGATTTTCAAATGTTACCCTCTATTTTCGCCAAATGCACCATGGCGGCTTTATTTCTGTACCATTCATATGAATCCTACTGTGTAGAAGTGGAGAAAGACTCTTGAGGAGGCTAAAACCCACCAGGAGTTGTAGAGCCGACGATGATGATGATGATTCTTCAAAGAAAAAAATATATTAGTATTAAAATTGAAATTTATTCAATCTGGGAAAAAGTTTGCGAAGTTTCTTCACTGCGTTGTTAATCTGAGTTGATACGAGGGTGGTTCCGTTGGAATCGTTGGTAAGGTGCAATTAACAGTAATCGCATATTGACGAGGAATTGCTTTTCTATGGCAGGAAGTGATCGCGTTACTGTTGGAAGTTAAAGCCTCCCTAACCCCCTCTCTCACCCCCTTTCAACCCACACTTCCTCGCCACACTCGGCTAATTTGCCGATAATTACTAACTGATTAAGTTACCAATTGTTTACTGGGTACGTTTAAGGATATCTATAGGGGAACACCGTTTTTTTATGTTATTTCTATAAGAGCATCATTGACCACTGTATATTTATAATGTAGACAGCAGGATGTACGCGCTGCCGGATATTTACCATGACATTTGACATATAAAAGCTAAAAATCCTTTTTAACATTAAAAAATCGTGGTGATGATTTGTTCACGCTATCATTTATTTAAAACAATACAAATGTTGTGAATTTCTGTTTAGATAGATTTTGATAAAAATGAAAAACGCAACATCCGGAAAAACTTGATGCACTTCTTTTGATCATAAACAAGGAAACCACGAAACCACCGTTGGTTAAAAAGTTTTCTTTTTATATATTTATGTACTTGCTAACGTGTGCTCATATATATAAAGGTATGCGGATTTTAGGGACATGAAAACTCTTATCAGACTCCTTAAACTCAAACTCCTCTAAAAATTTAACTTGGTAAATATCTCGGATAAGTTTTTCTGCCAGTCTGATCTGTCATATTGAAAAAAATGGTTTTAAATTTAAATATTTTTAAAAAAATGGTGGCTGTTTTAAAATATAATATCTAAAAAGTATCAGTTTTAATATTGGTCCTAGAGAACTATAAAATTTCCACTTTCACATATTGATGAAATGTGATCTTTTGTGGTGCCGAAACAATTTTTCATTTTTGAATAAGGCTTATTATACAAGTATAGAGATGGCATTCCATGACTTTATCAAAGTTTTTTAAGTCTAAAAATTCTCTTTATTTCACTAGTACTAAGTATGTTGGAATATTCATCAGTTATTTGGTCCCCTTATTATACAACACATGTTGCAAGAATCTAAAAAATGCAGAAGAGTTTCTACATATTTTGTCCTACAAAGCTGGTCAATAAATAATCAGTAATCTTCGCAGCTGCGAGGATCGTCTTTCAAAATGCAAAAATTCGAGTCCCGACGGAAAATATCCAATCTTATTGTGCTACACAGGACTTTCAGTGACGCTTTTGATTCTTTTTCTTTATTTGACATAAATTTGCATGTAAAACCCCTTAGCCTAGACTTCCTAAGAATAAGATGGAATTCTACAATTCACAACATATATAATACATGTATATTATGCTGATACATTTTTACGGATACTATCATTATTCTACAAGACACCCGTGTTCAACATAGATTTTTGACAATAACTGAACCCATAGTTAATGTCTCGTAGAAACTAAAATAAATTAAATTTATAAACTTTTGTGATTTTCAGTAAATGAGCTCTTTGCCATGAATACTCAACTTATGGTGTTTAAATTAGCACAAATATGCTGTGAGCTGTGTGTGCCTAATTTAATATATTCATTTAAGCATTTGATGTCAGATTTAAAAAAAAATATTTTGATGTCAAAAATGTTTGATATTGAAAAGAATATCGTGAAAAAAATTTGATGTCGACGATGATATTTTAAAAAAAGGATTGCTTGTGATGTCTCCTAACCGCAGCTTCGTTCAGACTACTATCTGAACACCCTGTATAAACATGTTTCATATCTATAAATTACAAAAAAACAATATTATTATTACTTCGACACAAATCATTTGAGCAACTTTGGACGTTTTATGATTCTTCATCAATTTGTATATTACTCCAACCTTTCCCTGAGCAAAGTAGTCCTTTGTCGATTTATGGTTTACTAATTAAATATTTGTACGAACGTATATATTTGCTAACGGATTTCAAAATAGCTGAATTATGATTTAGTTATAAAGTCCTGCAACAGGAACTATACAAGTCGACTCTATTTTCAAAACATGGACTGAATTCAAAGCGATGCTGTGAGATTTACTTTATACGCGATATGACTAGTCAATACTGTCAAAGTCGCTTGGTTCAGCGGCGATATTAGCATAAACTCTACTGTAGGGTTGATATTATATTCAGGTTGTTAAAAGATTTTAAATATTTTGCTGAGTGTAATCAGTTTACAATTAAATAATAAACTGACGTTTTATTGATGCAAATAATTAAAAATATTCCGTTTCTTTATAATAAACTCAACGAATACAATGATGGCTTAAAAATATCCTTAGGTTTTCACGGCCGTTCAGAATCTTCTGTGTATGGTTTTCTGGGATATTCTGCCGTGTGTATGTGACCTCTCTGGCCAACGTTTCGGATCCCATTGCAGGGTCCATCACCACATCAGCCCTGATGATGGACCCTGCAATGGGATCCGAAACGTTGGCCAGAGAGGTCACATACACACGGCAGAATATCCCAGAAAACTATACACAGAAGAATGATGGCTTAGCGTACAAATTTATCTACAAAGTATTGACTTTTCTGGAGAGATAAATGTTATTTTTAGACTGAGGATTGATTTTCAGCTAATTAAAAGTAATGAGCAAAACCAAATAGAAATTTCTGTTTTAAACAGACTAAAAAGTTAAAAAAGAGACGTATAGGCAGATGCGTCGTAGAGTTAATTTAATAATTTTAAACCTGTGATTCTAGGTAATTTTAACTAGGTACCTGTAGTTCTTGGCAAGACACTCTCTGTTGCGAATAGAACTGCGAATAGTAAGAAATGCATTTTTCTTAGATAGTAATTGTTTTATTAAGACGCTGGCATGATACTGAAAAAATAGATTTGCCATTGAGCCACTGAGCGGTAAGACTAAACGGCTGCCGAGGCCGCCAGGACTTCGGCAGAAATGCGTTTCGTCCCCCGCGCCCGTTATATGAATAATGCCCTCTTCACTGCCGTTAGAATTAATATCGTAAGGCCAGCGCCACACTACGCGTTTCTTCCGTCGCAGAACGCCACTACATCTCTTCCATTCAATATGCTATCGAACACACTGAGCGGATCGTCGGTCGATCCGCTAGCGGAACCATTTCGCTCCCAGCGGTCCCGCCATCGTTGAAAACACTTTTTTTTTTTTTTTAATAAAGATGCGAACACGGAATACGTGTCACATCAATATTCTTACTATTTTCAGACTAAGCTAAACGCTTGTGCTATGAATATAGGACTAACTTGCTGGTCTGGAGTGAGATTCGAACCCGCGACCTTTGGATCACGAGGCGAGAGTCCTAACCACAAGACCAACAAGCTACTCTTTTGAATGGTGTTCGGCCGGGCCTGTTTTCTCCTGATTCTAACTTGGGGAATAGCCAAAAAATAATATAGAGCCTTATCGGGAGAGTAGAGATCCTTTTGTGTTTGACGAATGGGCGCGTGCATCATCCTCCAATCGTTAGCAGCTTTGGCACGAATTTTGCGGACACACATCAAGCCTAAGGATGTATTGATGCAGTGCTTACCCTCACCTCGTTCACAAGTCTTCAGATGTGATACGGTGATTCTGCATGACCATAAATCCGTACTCGGTCAATCATTTAATTGTTTCGGCTTGTTGAGGGTGCGGTGCGACTCGCTGTCCACTGAAGTGCGGCCGTCTTTGAAGCGGTTTTACCACTTTATCCGTGAGATGCTCAAACATTATTGGACTGCCTATTAGATTTTGCAATTGATGTCTACTTGGGTAACCTCAAGCTATTAGAAAACATTAATACATAGTCACTGCTCAAATCGTTCCGCCATTTTGCACATATTAATGATACGACGAGAACTATTGCTTAATCAACCACCAACGTAAATTGGCGTGCGGCGACTTTGGAACTAAAACCCGCCCCGCCCGCACCCGGCGGCAACCCCTCGCCCTGTCATTCAGTACAATTTTGTATTTGCTCGGGAGCTGTGACATTTTGATTACCAATATACACTGAATTATTATGTCCAAAACATCCTAAACAGTCCGGGTTGGTGCAAGAACAATTGCCAATGAAGTATTGAAGTTTCGCGAAGCTGAAAAAGCAAATAATGGACCGATATTACCGTCTGACAGTTTGACAGATAGAACGGCTGCCATTACTGCTTGGTTTGTTTAGTGCTACCCGACCAAATTTCTATTAAAGGCTACGACACCGGTCACCGGACATTCTGTACATTATGTATTGTGTAATAAATTTACACCCTGGAAACTCCTGACAAGGACACCCTCCCTCGCACGTTAATTTATAGTGGTCGCATTCTACCTACACTATTTCACTAAAAGGCAGTATTTGACGCATTCACGGGAAAAAAATCACGCATACGCATGAATGTCTCCTACACATCTCCACCAAAGAACGCTGTCGTGTTTTCATCTGTTTAGGCAGAGAAAATAAAAGCTATTTTTTTCGCCGCGATTTTATTTGATCGTATTTCGTATGTATGTTTGAATATTTTTTATTAAAAGGGTCAAGGTCCATTTTAAATTGTTCTTCTGAAAGTAATGTAACCCCGAAATGAACAATTCCCATTTGGGTTGACGTGTTTGCATGTCTCAAGTTCCTTCATCTGTCCACGCCCGGGCATTTATGTAATGTTTTCTCGTACCACATAGTAAAACGAAATTATAGTACTTTGCCAACTCATCTAGTTTCATCTTCCATTGTCCATAAAATGACTACAAAAGCACATAAAAATAAATGGCTAGATTCAATGCCCTCAGGACTGAAAACATGATGTTTTAAAGCTTTAAAAGCAGTATGACAATTTAAGGGCGTTACCCTTGTACGTATATTTGACGTACTTTAACAATATTTTATGGTGGTGAGTTAAGGCTACGAAAACAGCACCATCTAGCGTCTTGGTAGCGTTACTGACGGAAATTTTTAAGAGAATTATGCATTGTTTGCTTTTCAAACCTTATTTTCATTTTATTACTCATCATTATTTGCGCCATCTGGTAGCGTTAATGACGGACACAGTGTTAGAGCGACATCTTCATGTGATGGCCTAAACTACATATTTAAATTGATAAATATTTATGTAAGAGCCCGAAGGCGACATCTATTGGAGGCAGGGTGAAGAAAGGTCAGTGCTGATAAATTGAGAAACTCTGGTAAAACATTAACATCTAGAGGTTTCCGAACAAGTCTCAGAACGGAGACTAAAAATATTGTTATTAACTTTATATAGAGAATTGCCTGTTATATAGAGAATCATGCATTTAAAATTTTTTTTATACATAATTATTACTCGTATTTTATACATCATCATTATTTGCACAATCTGGTAGCGTTAGTGACGGGTATAGTATATATATAAAATGATGTATTTTATTTTTAAGATGAAGTTTTTGATTGTTTCGAAAATAAAATTACAAATTAATCATTTAAAAAATGCAAATTTTGAAGTCGCTTAATTATTTACCATAATTATTGATATTATTAGGATATTGTTGCTTGAATATTCCCGACTTTCAATTAAGGTAGAAATCAACAAGGATGGTGGACTAGCTCCATAACACTCTGTGTAAGTAGTATAATTTACGTGGTGTGTGTTGTGTTCTATTTATTTCACAAGTATTGAAGTTATAGGTTTTCATTTATTGACATGCTTCCACAAATTTATTCCCAATCTAGATTATTACATACCTTATTACTCAAGTTTGAACATTTTGATAGTGCCAACAGTTTTGTTCATAGATCTTTATTAAAATCCAGTTGGGTGCTCATACGAGTATCGCGCGGCAGATAGGCCATTTAGAGTTTCAAGTGTTGTTGTGAAATGCAGCGCGGATATCAAAGCTGAAACTCGATCGAGTTTAGTGTTCCTGGGTCCTGACACGCCTCCTAAGTTTTCTCATAATCCTAATCTGAGAATGGATCGTTTAATAGAATAGTTAAGTACTTAATTTTACATTGTTGAACGATGATAGACGAATTGAACTGATGGAACTGTCACTATCGAACGTGGGTCGGAGACAGCGGAAAGAAAGATTTCCTTCTTCAATCTCCGCCGATTAAGCGCATGGTCTTGACACTCGAAATACACACTCACAACAACTAGTTACTTACACAGCTGAAATTGTACTTACGGAGTCCGTCTTGGTTCTTGGGTTGCAGAGCTCCGCGAGTTGTAAATCGAGTGAATTTGGAAACAGAGCGCGACATGTCTATTTCCGAAAGGCTATTTTCAAAAACATCGGACCCCTCATAATTATCTTTATTTCGCGTAATTTTAACACTTATACTGTCACGAATTCGCAGATGTGTTGGATGAAATGAAACCTTTAAATTTATTAAACTTTTATTTATTAACAAAGTCAACGGACACAGACTTAACTGAAGGTTCGCGCCCGTTCACTTTCAGTGATATTTCGTTGCTGTTAAACTAGATTGACTCCAACATATACATTATGTACAGATCCACAAATTCATTTAACACAAACTATCACCACATTGACATTTTCAACGCAACAATAAGAAACATATACGTAGATATTGTTACACAAAAACAAATAATATCTACACTACCGCACCCAAACTAATTTGTACATTATATCTTCCCTTCTACTCCCGTCCCACATTCCCCTCCACCTTCTCCACTTGCTATTAAAGTAAGTTAAAATAAATTTTTATATTCAGTGGAAAATTTGTAATTGGCATAATTGTAAAAACCATTATTTCATATTTTTAAGATTGTTGTTTTGCTGTTAATTTTCCCCAAAAACAAAATAAACAAATAAACATAAAGAACTTCTTTTCTTGAATCTTCTCGTAAATTTTCGAGTATACTATCGATTTCTAGTTGTTTTAAAAGTATTCTACGTGTGAAGTTGTGCAATTACTCGATTATTTGCATTTTTCTCTGCTTTAGGATTTCGTCACAATGTTTAAGCTGACTGCTTGTGAGAGAATCATGCTCGCATATAAGATATAATACAGTTTTATGAGAACATGAAAAAACGGATTCTCGTATTCTACAATTGAGTACTTGTGTACCTGCAGTTGACAATATTATCTATCAATAATATCATCACTGTATTATTTTGCGTCCGTAAAAATAATTGTAGGGTACAAACATACTGACTACGATAAAATGGACATAATAGGCATTTTGATTTCATGACATTATTATCACTTAACAAAACATTTAAAATATTTTTATTAAAAGTATAGTGTACTTGTAATCCTAATGTTAACGGGAAAAATTTTTACGAATAAAAGAACCTTATTAAAAAAAACTTCATCGTCCAAATGCTGTCTTGTCATTTATTTGATACGTTAGAGAATAAAATATCATTGTTTTATCCAATGAATTTTCATTTTATTAAATGTTATTTTACATCATAAATGACAAAAATATTAAATGGCACATTTTAAATTTATATAAAATTTTTCAGTAAATACTTTCTTAATTTTTTAGTAGTAGTTAAATATATTCATGAAAAAAATACAAGTAAGGTTAGGTTTAAAAAAGAGACAATAATTTGAAGTCTGCAATTTTTCCTTGTGTAATTTTGTCATACGAAATTCGATGTAGTGTCGAGAACCGCTACTTGTTATACTATACACGGCGTTGACTTTGAAACGTTTCGTAAAACTTTTTGATAAATAATGATAATGTGGATGGGACTTCTGACGTCTGACGGCCTAATGTTCAATTTTCCCTTTACCGAGAGTAAAGTTGTTTACAAATCAAAATAACGCGTAATTTCTTCCTGTGTTGGTTAACTGAAGTTAAAAATCTCCTAAGAATCTTTTCCACGAACACGGTCCATTAAAATTCGAACAAAACGTATTAAACTTTTAAGAATGGCCATTAAAAAGCCATTACAGCTACGAGCATGCACGATTTACGGAAGACGCGACGTACCTACCTACGTTCTACGCCACATTCCCTGTGCCTATCCCGGCGGGGATTCGGGAATACTTATTGAACCTATTGAAGCTGCATTGCAATGCAACATGGGCGCCGCCGCGTCACAATGGTAGTTTGCGGAGTGTAGCTCGATCGCACGGACAAAATAAAAACACGTACGTGGGAGGTTCTGCCCGCTCTGAAAGCACTATCGCCAGGCGGAGTTTCCGCGACGCGAGCTCTCGCGAAGCTCGGATTTGCGGGTCCGGTCCATCGGCGAGATAACCAGACTCACAAATAATCCCCAAATGTGGCGGAAAATCGCCGGGAAGCGCGCATACGGTAAGTTTTTGCTGACCAAATAAATGTTCGCCGCGGTGGCGGGTACTGGTTCGTATGTTTTCTCGGTAATTAAATTTGTACAACAGATAAAATGTTTTATTTATTAACGACTACCAGAAGGAATCTAATGAAAATATTACGCGTTCTCAGCACGGACCATCAAAATATATAGAAATTAACTAACGGAAATTTCTCGGTGAACGGTCTGGTTCCGCGACTAGTTCCAATACGTTGATATTCAGAATATTTTAGCGAGTCGGTGTACCTAATGAATGTTAATAACAATATAACAAACGTTACGCAAAGCAGGGTTAGTCATCCGTAATCGAAAATTCTCGAATATTACGTACGCAACGCAGAGTCGGTCATGCGTGGCCGCATTCTTTCTCTCGAAGAATCCATGACGTTCTATTAGGTGGTAAAATATTACATTGGTAAAGTCGAGAACGTTCTACAGATCTTTTGTTAATTCTATAATAAATCTGACTAAGAAATTTTTATACAAAAAGAGTCACGCAACGAAGAGTAAGGAGTTCATTTCGTAACAAGGCGACATCTCCGCGATAAAACTAGTGTGACCAGTGAATAGTGACGGTGATATTATAACACGCGATACTATTAACAGAGCGAGCCCAGTGCGACCAGCAGTAATTTGAACATTGAACGGAATTTACGGAAGTGACCTAAGCGATAGAAGTAGCGTTAACCAGTGAAAATTAAGGAATAGTTCATTAATAAGTGTATGAAATATTCGGGAGACATTTAGTGACTGTAAAACTATGAACAATTTAAAATTTAATTCGTGTTTAGTGACTATGTTTGGTAATAAATTAAACTAAATTAATAACCAGTGTTTTTATTTGCCTCCGAAAGCCATAATATTTAGAGTATGTTCAAATCACAAAAAATATGAAGAAATAGGTAGAACATTCACGAAACTAACATGTATGTAACGTAACAAAAAACGCGAGCGAGTATTAGTTATTACTGTAAACTGTTAAATTATTCACATTTGTTCACAAAAATCTAATAATAAAATTAGAAAAAATTCTACGGTGAAAAATATGGTTAAGTTACATTTTTTTTAAATATTTATAATCAGATATTTGAATAATCTAAAAAAATAAATGTCAAACAAGCAAGTCGACTGAGAGAGAATTTTGATTATGAAACCTCATATAATTTTAACTTTAACTAGGTGTAATAACTTCTATCTCAGAAACTCCCAGTTGAAAGGCTTTATATTCTATGCAAATAGCTTTTATAATGATGTCCAAGATACATTTATTTACATTTTTTGTTCATTATAAAATTAATAATTTTCATAATCATTCACTAACCAGTATCAGATAAATTATTTAGCAACATATTAGAATTAGATGTTCAATTGTTTTGAGCTGAAGCCTTTGGTAAGATTCGAAATAAAACAAAAATTCTATCCATCAGAATACGTTTCATTGCTGAAAGCTTGTAAATATTGTTAAGCACATTATGAGCTTAATTGAGAACTATAAATAACTTTACCATTATCCTTTAGATCGTTCAAGAGAAAAGGCAAGTCAGTAGATATCGAAAAATGATACAATTAAATTTGTTTTTATATTTTTAGGTCTAACTTAGGTTCACTTTTCGCGATTAAAATAGTATTTAAAATTAAATTAAATACTTTTATCTTAATTTCCTTATTCTAAAACATGAGATTAAAACTAAAATCTCGTTAAAGATTTAAAACAGGGATACGCGAGGAAAGAAAGAGAATTCAAAACATAAAAACAAGATTAGCATAACAGATAACAACGTGAAAGGGACATTCAGATAATAAAGAACATTTGTCTGATGGATGTAATCGTCAAATGTAAATGTATAAAGTAGGCGTAGTACGTAGTAGTAGATTATAATAATCTCTAGTTTATTAGCTTACTCTTACAGGAATGTAGTATTATATTATTGTAATGTACGTAAATAAATAATACCTGTCGATACTGGAAACTAATCTATTAGATACTAAGTAGTTTATTAGAAATTTCATTTTACACAAAAGTTAATATTTAGTTTCATTGCCTAGGAATCGGTGGTTATTGTACATTTAAAATGACAATTTAAATATAATCAATTTTTAAATTGTACATGTAACCTATAATTTAATAACATAATAAGTAATAAAGTAGAAAAAGAAAGGACATATTTGTATAAGTAATATTGCAGTTGAATATAAATGTTTATTGTCCTTTACGTTTCTTATTATACTACATATTGAATATTGATATTACCTGTTCTGTAACAAGTTACTTTAATTCATGATTGAAATATTGAAGTACATAGATTATATAAAGGTGAACTATATTTCTTAAACTTGTAAATGTTACACCAATTAATGAATAATCTTTTTTAAGTAAAATAATAAAATAATGTTAACCATAGGACCATGACCTTGACCATATATGACAGTAGCAAAAAGTAAAAAAAACGATCAGGTAAATTGCAAACTATAGTAATAATAAACAAATAAAAATATATAAAAAGATAAAAAGTCCAGACTGCCAAAATGAGTGTTCTTAGTGGAGTGCCAGGAATAACTTCATTGTACCCGGTTAGACGTGCCAACCCGACACAAGGATACCTTAATAATAGAGTCGCTATTTATACTGATAGAAATATCTCAATTAAAGTGACTTGGACAGGTCTCGCAAATGCCAAAGAAATGACAACCAAGATGCATCTTCTAAACAATTTCGAAGGAAAGATGGGCTATGGGTTGCCAAGACTAAGTTAGGAGAAACAGTAAAAAGATTGATAAAAGACAGATTGTTTGATATACAGAAGTTCCTTGAGTGCTTTAGGTGCCCGACTTTCTTAGAAAAAGAAGACGAAGATGGTGAAATTCTTTTTTTAAATCGTTGTCTTTTGTAGTAATTACATGACAGATTGTTATATTTACCGTGCACTTTAATATTTTAATAAACAAAGAGGTGAGTACCTTATACGGAAGCTATCTTCTATCGGATTACACACTACGAGTTATGGTGTGCCTATTCATCACATCGATTCTACATTGTACTTGATTGAAGTTTAGTCTTATCTTGGCTAACGGGTATATTATAATATTGTAAAGTGATTATAGAATTCGGAGAAATTTACGCATGATTGGAATCCCTCGTAATATGTTACTATGGGAACAAATTAAAAACGTCTGGAATGGTCGGAAAAAAACATGTTTACTATAAAAGTGAAGCCGTATTGCGGGTAGAGTCTGTTTTATTTTGACGTTTTTACCCGTGCGAGATTAGCGACAAACCATGGCGATCGGTGTTACAATCATGCGCTGTAAACCAAACGATAAATAATTAAACTAAATTCTTACTTACGTACGATATTCGAACAGAAATTGTTCGAAAAATTTACCCAGCGACAAAAAAGAATTTAAATTATAGTGTGCTTTAAAGAATAGTGTATTAATTTAATTCGTGTTAAGTAACTTTATCCATTCAATAAATAATGAATCATAAGTTAATACATCTCAACTTAATTTACAGTGTTTTCATTTGTGTCCTGAAGCCGCGATCAGTGAAAATATATAAGCACCAAGTTTTTTAGGCTGTGCAGACGATGAAAAAATTCTCTTTTCCGATACAAATTTCCTAACTGAGTTTGCTTTTTGCCTTTGTTAGGCTTGTGAAAAAAAATTTTTACAGGGAAAGATATGTAGGAAGGATTTAATTTGGGTGGGGGTGGAAAATCCTGTTGTGTCCTGATATGGTCCTGGGACGTACTCCGCTTGCGCCCCGCTTGATATTCGGAACACGTTCCCTCACGGGCACGGGGATCGCTTCAACCCCAGACAGGTACCTGGAGCTATTTTCATAGCACAACAAAGTCGGGGCTCAATTTGAATTTGAGTTATAAAAGGAATCTGAAATGTCCGCGTATTACACATTTCAAATCGTATTAATTAGGGTGTTGACAAACGAGAACCGGAAACTTGAATGTCTTTTTAATTAATAATAATTTAATTCATAAAGCATATACTATTTTTAATTTTGTAACAATAAATTTTCGGAGCTGTTTAAACTTTTCTTCATTCCTGCCACCCAGGAAGTTTTTTTAATTTTTATTATTAAATTTACGCTTCAACAGGCCAATTACAGAAGCGAAACACAGCAGAAAACACATGTTTGAGTAAACCACATAGATTAATTGTGACTGATATTATCTATGTAAAATATAGATATATTTCATCTAATATATATGTTCTATATATTATATTATCCATATATAGTTTACGTATAATGTCTATGCGTATATTTTTAATTTCTTCTATCTAATTATTTATATTCTGTTACTGTTAATTTAGTATTTAAATTAGTTGATATGAGTTATTTTTTAAGATATTGTAAATTAATTGTGTAATCAATTAGAAAGACATACAGAAAAATAAAATCCACGAAAAAATATTAGGCTGCTACCGGGATACGAACCACGGATCTCCCCCTATCCGGGGCAGGCGTGTTATCCAATTACGTTGTAGCGGCCTTGTATAATATTTCCGTGAATATATCGACCTTATCTGTAAGTCTCATTTTTATTAATTGATTGACTTTTATTATCCATTTTTAGAGCAATCCACTTTTTTCTGGTGCGGTAGGCACAAATACCTGCCGCTAGAGGATGCCAGAATTAACCGTTTAATTCATTTTTATTTTTGGACACATTTGATACAACACACATACATATTATATCCCGTTAGCAGACAAATATTTTTTCGTGGATTTGATTTTCCTGTATGTCTTTCTAATTGATTAATTAATTTGGTTTTAAATTTCACAGAATTTTGTTCTGAAAAATTTGCAACGTCGCAATAAGAATGTGTTCTTGAATATAATTAATTGTGTATTAATTATTTAATAATATGTGTTCGACGGTGTGGTTGTATCTACAGTCAAACATCTAGCAAGATGTTTTGTGGGTTTAGTTTATTGTATTATTATATAATTAAAAGTTGTTAAATAAAATAAAAAAATGTAACAAACTTGTAGTAAGCTTGGGAAAGGATCCTTGCTTATCCCTCCTGTAATGGCCTCTTGGCTTTATGGAAAGTTAGTTGGCTACGTGAAAGATACGGTAACAAGAACTCCAATCAATCAACGGCGGCTGATCTGTCAAGGTTCGTGGTGTGCACTGGCCTTGACAGTTTGTTAATCAATACTGCTGTGACCTGCCATCACTAACATACCCCCCGACTGTCAAAAATTGCTTCATTGGACATCGGACACAAATTGCTTTGAAGGAAATTATATTTCATGGATATTACATTACACTTAAGGGAATCAATTCATGAATAAAACAATAGAAACAACACTAAATCAAATACCTAAATAAATGATCTTCAAAATGGAAAATTAATAAAAGGGAAAAATGATTTTGTCGTGAAATTATTAATATATTTAATAAGATAGTACTTTATTTTCACCGCTAATTTGGTTAAAATACCTACATGTTTGGGGGCCAATGGTCCCTTCATTATGGATATTATATATATAGTACATATACGTCATGGATATAATGTCTACTAAAAAATAAAAATTAAAAAATCGAAGTAACAAAACAAAAATAAATATATGTGAGATGAATAAATAAATATGTACTAACATGAAAACATATTTAAAAGATAACTATTTGTAAAATGGATACGGTTATTTATCATATTTAATTTACTAACAACAGATTTTCTAATTTCTAATTTATCCAACTGTAATCATGTTTAATTTATATGTAAAATTTGTAAACCTTTAATATTTTTATCTTACTATCAAAATAATGATCCATTTCAAAAAGATGATGAATTCGCAATAATCATTGCTTCTTGAATATCTTAAGTGTTCTTTAACTCTAACATTTGATTTCATATTAGTTCTTAATTGTTTATTCATCTTCATTACATTTATTTTTTTTTAAATTTTGATTTTTAATTTTTACTCTACATTGTATTGAGAAGACCGTTGGCCCCAAACATGTTATTTTATTTATCAACAAATTAGTGGGGAGAACAAAAAATACTCTTATTAATTACATAAATAAAACTATGCTCACTCTACTTGTGTATAAAATTAAACATTTTATTTCTCAACATTTCATGGAAGATTTCTTTTACACTAAAAGGATTTAATTCATGAAGCAAACAAAAGAAACAAGACTAAATAAAATACCTAAATGAAAGATCTTTATGATCTTCAAAATGGAAAATATTTTCTACTCGAGTTTCGAGAGTGACGAAATCTCCCACCGACAGGCGAAGTATTAAACTAATTACATGATTTTATGATCACGCTTTTGCAAACTAAGACGTATTGTATCAATAAATATAAAATAATAATAAATAAAAATAATTTTTTTCCGTGAAGGAATATGAAAAACTACCCTATTCGATTTCGAAAAGAAAAAAATATTGTCAGAATTTGTTATTATCATTAATTGGCATTTGTCCTAGGAGGAGGGGTAACGTTTTTTTATCGTCAAGGATAAAAATATAGTTCTATCGTTTTAGGGGTCGTGATAAAGAGCGTGACATTGCGAGTCAAGAGACTCTCACTTTATTGATGTCTAGACAAATCTTAGTTTTACGAGATTGGAAGCTTGCGTATACAGTATACCCAAAAGAAAATGAGATAACATCATATTCATTGTAACAAAACTTTATTACACGTTGTCGATGAATAAATACAGGGTGTGAAAAGAGTCTCGTTAATAGTCAAACATAATAATTTCGCTATCTGTCCGTCCGTAACGTCGCGTATCGTCCGTAATTTTGTTCGGATTCACGGCTAAAAAAAACGAAATAAAACGGCGGTAGATGGTGCTTGAACCCCAGGCCAGCAAGTTGCCGCCAGCACCAGGCCAAAACTTAGCGAGCTTGCTATCACCGGGCCTGTGTGACCGGTCAAAAATACTGTACATATAGGACTCAGCAAAGTCACAATCATTTTGTGTTTCGCCCAGCACAATTTTCAGGGTTTGAAATAGTACCATTAGCTGCCGGCAGGGGAAATATATGTCGGCTATAAATAAGTTAATACTTATTCTTTAGGAACCGACATGTAGAAGTACCGTAATTTTTGACGGGTTACAGCTAGTTATATATATGTTATTTTTTTATTATTTTTATTTATTTATCATTTGTTCTTATTTTTACATCTTAGACCCACAATCATCACATTGACATTTGTCTGTAGGTGCATCAATATGTAAATATATTTATAAATTATATGAATTAAATACATAAATCTTATAAACTCAAATACACCATCAACAATACAATATAAAAATACAAGAAACAATACAAAAAATTATCAAAATCAAAATAAGTCTCTTTTATTTAGTAATATTTTCATTCATTCTGTCTTTTGCCTTTTTTTATTAATGTCCTTTTTGACATGACATGGAATTTTATTAAATATTTTTGGTATGACATATTTTAGTGTTCTTTGTTCATACCTACTTATTTATGACCTTCGATATTCGTAGTTCTTCTTCAACCGTAAATCTGGTACTATGTTTATGAATCAATCCATGCTTATATGTCCCATCTTCATAATATCGTGTGATTTGTTTGTACCACAAGATAGCATTAATTGGCATAGAGCCTTGTTTCTTGAAGAGTTCATGTATATCTTTAGTAGCACTATCTTTATTTATTAATTTTATTGCCGAATTTTGAAAATTTTGGATTTTTCTAACATTAGTTTTACAAGATAGTTATTCCAATTAGTTATTCCACACCTTATCACCGATTCCGCTAAAGATTGATATATTGTTTTTATAGTCTGTATCGGAACATAATATTTAATCTTGTGCATACATCCCAATACAGTTCTCAATCTCTTACATACCTTATTTACCTAAATATTCCATTTGAAAAATGTATCAATGGTAATACCAAGACATACGTATTCATTAACTAATTCAATTTTTTCACAATTACATGATACTTTAATTCCGGAATGCAAGCAATAAAAATTATGGGAAATAATATGTATTTGATAAGTCACAGTTATATGAGGTGACCTTACATACATGACTAGTTTTTTTGCATTAATAACTAAACCCATATCATGAGACCATTTATGCAAAACATTATAGTCTTCTTGCATACAATTTTCCACCCAGCTTACATCCTTGTGAGAAATCACAAGAGCAGTATCATCAGCAGACACAAAATGCTTAGCATACTTTATTAGATTATTGCTTAACATTACTTAGATTTTTGACATACTAGATAAATAAATAATATACAGTAATGGACCAAGAATAGATCCCTGGGGCACCCCAGTATTAGTAAGTTTTGGATTACTAAAAGTGTCTTTAATTTTTACTAAAATTTTTCTATTTGTTAAGTAATCCACTAGGACTTCAATTAAATTTCCACCTATGCCATTTATTATTATTATTATTGAATTATATTATACGTTTACAATTAGAACTTGTAAATGGAGGCGCAATTATTATTATTAATACAAAAGAACTACAGTTATATCTTCAATACGTGTGCTAAGCAGTGCTCTTTTATCCTTGGACTACCTCAGAGCCTCCAGGACAAAAAATCTTCCCATGCCTTTACCCTCCATCTCATTGCCGAGAATCGTAGTACCTCCTGAGACGTTCTACACTTCCAGAGATTTGAAACGTACTTTAAGTACTGAAAATCGTTGAAAGTTCGTAACACTCATATTTTTGAAAATTAAGATATGTCCTAAAACCTCTCACGTCCCGATAGTTAAGTAAAAACTTTTTGTGAATTCAATACTACCTACATAGTATCTATCTAAATAAATGAATTCAAAAATAAACTTACCTTCACAAAACAACAATTTCAATTTAAAATAATTCAAATTGTCAAAAAATGTTATGACATTTCATGCCTTCATTCTATCACTCACGTATAACACACAGCATAACTTATTAACATTACGCCAATTGGTATTGAGAATAAAACGTCACTCTCTTATATCCTGGCACACTACTTTTGATACGACCACATTCAAGAAGGTCGTTGAAGCTTTTAACAGAACCATCCTTCAATATTTGGTTTATCTGATCACGCCAGCGTTTTCACGAATGCCCCCTGTTTCTCTCGCTTCACTCGCTCTGCTCACTTCTCTGCCTATATATGTTTTCGTCTTCTTCTTTTGCTTTGTAAGGACTATGTCCTGTTGTTTTTCGTCCCTTTGCTGCTGGGATTTGGATGACCAGTTGTCCCTCCATCGTTTTGGCAGTCTTCCTGGAGGTCTTCTACCTGCAGGTACTTCGCTGTTCTTACCAATCTTATCGAATCCGCTCTGTCCACATGGTCTCTCTAGTATGTCCTTCTATTTCTTCCCCATTGCACAACATCTTCGACATTCAGTAGCTCTTCCGAGATTCGGAGTTTCGTACTCTGTCTCTGATGATTACTACCGTGGTGGATCGGATATTTATATACGGGTTTTGTGTATGTTACGGTACATATCTACACTCGTTACATAGTTATCGTATTGGGCCGTATATCTTGCGCAAGACTTTATTTTCAATGAACTGTATGTAATCTGCTTTCTTGCGCTACAGTGAGAGACCAACCTTCACACCCGTGCAGAGTGATCGGATACATTATTGCTGTACCCAGTAGATAATATTACTATAATAGCATTAAAAAAATAATTTTGTGAATTTCACCACTGCATACATGAATATTATAAATTTGACTAATATTTACCAAATTGGCATTTACCAAGCGGGTCGGAATCTATTAATGAAATTAAACCGTAATATAATTTTATTCAAATTGTTTGAAAGCCATTTATTATTATTTATTGTTTCTAACATACAAAGCAAAGGTGAAAATATGAAAACAATAATAATTATTCTCATAAATTTAATGGACTGGAATGCTAATGGTTATACTACTGTGACTACGTACCTTTTGTGAACGAAACTTCACGACTTTTCGACCTAAGCTCATTTCAATGTACGATTTTGTGACAGCCATTTGTATTTATGTCCGGTCGATATGACTAACCGAATTTATGTCCTCCGAAAACACGATGAAAATTTTATGTGATTTTTCTTGTATTATCCAGATTTATAATGGTAAAATTAAATGAAATTTGGTGATTTATTTAAAAAGTCACGTGATGTGGCAAAACGGTTTTCGTGGTTAAAGGGTTTGTTTTGTAATGCTTTCTTTATTAATTTTCACATAGTTTAATATTCGCGCTGTAATAAAGTGGACCCTTTGCTACACAATAGAAGCGGTGTAATATTATATTAGAAAAAGTTTTCGTGTAAATTATAAATATAATAGTGATAAAATACGGGATGTCTCGTCCGTGCCCCTTGAAAGGAAGTCGTAGATAACATAATGTCCTTAACACAAGGCTTGTTATATTGTCTTGTTTCCTCTTAAATTTTTTTCGAGAGTGAGGCGTATTATTTATTATCGTGCCTTCCAGTGTATTGCCAATAAAGTTTTTTCAAAATGGGAAAATGTATCGTGACAAGAACTGCGGTATATAAATGTATTCAATAAACCCTGTTTTTTTTCGTGTTTTGGATCACAAAGACATTCAGAAGTATTTTAGAAATGACAAGAAACACATTCAACCCTTGTTTCATACAATTATTAACTAAATGAAGACATCCATATTTGAAATTGTTATTAATTATATCGTGAGAGTGTTGAGACAGATGATATCTTTAAGTGATTACGAGGAATTATTTAAATGTCTAACGGAAAATTATTCATTGCCAAATGGGATCACAAACAGCGACATCCATTGTATTATTGACGAAATAACATTTGTATGAATTTGAAATTTGCTTAGACTGTCGTAAGAAGACAAATTATATATTATTATCACAAGCAGTTTCTAGGGGTTGTGTGAGGGGTACGCCTCGATAAATGATACCGTGTGTGTTTAGTATTTGTATTCAAAAACTTATTACGGAAGATAATAACATAATCTTACTTGTTACACAACGATCCTTTCTTCCAATATTTACTGTTATTTCATGTATATGTAATATTTCACAGATTAAAACTCATAAACTAAGTTTAATATGTACTTAGACATGTAAGAGAGATAAATAAATATTTGTTATGAGAAACTTTGATGTTTGTTACATTGATAGTTATGAAAACAAAAATATATTTAGGTACTTACATAGGTATTTTATACCATCCTTTTTCTAACTTATTTTTTTTATTTATTTCTTAAGTTAGTTAAAATTACACTCCTGTATATTAACTAGTATTTTACACATTATATTCTAAAATTTATTACCAATACAGTATCCATAATATCCAACATATTTATATTTATATCTAACTTAATCGATGGTACAATCTATAATATAATATATTATAATACATCTTATAATATGATCTAATCTATATTACAATGTATAATATAATTATATACCATTTTTACAATAATTATAAGCATTTGTTTTTAAATTCATTCATCTTATTTATATTCTTCATGTATTCTGGCATCTCATAATATGTTATACACATCTGTACATTAGACAATCTGTGTATATACTTTTTTCTTATATTTGAATCTTATTCTATTCCTATTTCTGGTGTTATATGTATGTACATCACTATTTATTTATAGTATTTATAATATTAATAAATAGTGAAAAATTATGTATATACAAAATTACTTATTCATGATTTTCTTAAAAATATGGAAAAAATAATTGTCTATAAATATTTCGTAGGTACTACGTACCATATAATTTTTTAATTGTGTTTTCAGAAAATACATATAAAAATATTGTTAAAATTATATTCATTTATTTAATATAATATTTGAAATAACATTATTATTTTATGTGCTTATCTATTTAATGATTGTTAGCTGTAAGATAATTAAATTGATTTCCATATGTCTTGTCTATGACTTTGAATGTTAATGTATATGTCATGTATCCCAACTCGGAGACCTAAATTTAAGGCAGAATGGTCACGAGATTTTTAAATATATTCTCCGTTATATGAAGTGTCGGCTGACCTGAAGCAGGAGCTCAATTTTTTTATAGCAGCGTCACCTAATACTCCCGTTACGGTGGCCCACCTGAATACACTACACTATACCACAATTAATCTAAAGTTTTTGAGTAATTAATTGAATTTTTTATAATTCGAGAAATTGTATTAGAAAATATTTGATATAATTTATATTACAGTCTTGTAAAGAGGCACTCTCACAATGAATTATGTTTGCTTTCATTAGTATAATATGTTTTTATTTTATTAATTAATCTTATACTCGCATTTCTAATTCGTATTTATTTGAAAAAATTAAGACCGCAATAAAATCAAAGCAATTACACTAATTCGGATTGGCATCCTATCTCGCGAATAAATGAATCTAAACCACTTTTTATTGCTTTAACACTGTGCAAATTGTATTTATTTCATTGGATAAGCTGATATTTATTTTATCGGGATGGTTAAAAAATGGGAAATCAGTATTCCGGCCGCACTCAGCTAACATTATTCATAAATTACTAAAATGATTAGAAGATCAACCAATTTCGGGGGATCGAATTTTTGCCGATTTGATTTGGCAAATTAGATTTGCGCGGAATTCTGGGCGCTGGACAGGGATATTGATGGTTTTGTATTCTTCACCCTTCTTGGTGAGGTTCGAGAGCAGCTGGAGGCTATCACAAAATTCACCCTCTTCCTCGAAGGCTCGCCAAATCAAGGCGGGAAATTTCATCGTCAATTATTTTTCAAGCGGTTAAACTTTCTTTCATATTATTTATGGGACAAAAACAGTGCTCAGGGTTCAGTGAACTTAGAGCATTGTTTACAAGTGCCGCGTCTCATAGAATCTCAAAACCAAAAAATTTAAGAGTAATTAATATTCCAAAATTACTTAAATAAACTATTTGACTTCCAATTTATTATTTTTGCTATAATGTAAGACGATTGAGTTCTATTTAAAAGATTAGGCCATGTTTGTGTGAAACTATCTCCAAATTCATCATCACACTCATGCTTGTGTATTTCGCGAGGTCAAACATGGTTACGTGTGAGGATGGGCTGGTTATGCCTGCCTAAAGATTGTTAAAAAGATTACAAAAGTTATGTGGTGGTCGAAGTCCGCGGCATTTCTAGCCGATGCATCAAGCCAGTACCAACTAGGTCCCGGTCGCCAGCATGTACAACCACTAATTTTTTTGTACGTTTTTGATATTTTCTGTACTCAACGCCACTTCTGTAAATTTGTGTCAATAAATCAACACTGTTAATCTTCTTCTTCTATTTCATCCAGGACTGCGTCCTGTCAATGCTCGGGGCCTGTTCCTGGGATACAGCTATCTCGCCATCTTTTATGCGGTTTTCCTGGGAGTCTGTTACCAGACGGCAGCTTGTCCGCTGCTATGCTCACTACTCTCTCAGAACAAGATCTCTCCAGTAACGTCTTCTAGATCTTCCCCATCGGACACGGACATAATCGTGAATATAATTCACATTCTGTATTCATCTATATGTCTTACCTCTATTGTAACATCTCACACATAACATGCGCACTCACACTTTATGCGTCATGTACCGACATGAAGGATATATCTCTGGACGGGTGGACATATTCTTCTTCTCAGAACACATAATAATCATACATAAACGTCAAAGTTGTTAAGAATATGCGTTAAAATGGCGCTGTGGAACGCAAACGCAAATGTCAGTCTTGCAAGACAAGATACTATTGCAATACGGAATTGGGTCAAGTACGCACAATTCTGAAATCATGTAACGTTATCTCTCTACATATATAATGTATTATTATATATACAATATATACACTTATGTATTGTGTCGATCTGAGAAACATTTAAAAAAGTGACTCAGCTCTCTTTAAGCCTCAATTTCAAGCCTTGTGTTCAGAATTACAGGTTCAATACGATTTGAAAAAGGACAGGCATGGGCAACATATAATATAAAGGCTCACATACTCGGTTCTATAGATAATTATGTATAAATGTTAGTTCGCGACTAATGCGAGCTGCAGCTCAGTGTCGGCAGTGAGCTGAACGTAGACCGCACCAAGCGCTGGGAGGCAATGCTCATAGAACCTTTTTTTACACTTCAACGGGCCAGGAGGCCCAATCATCAATACATCACAAAACACCCAGGCTTGAGTAATTCACATAGATTAAATTGTGACCTCACCGGAAATCGAACCCGGAACCCTCGGTGTGGAAAGCTAGTGTCACATCTACTGCGCTACGAGGGCCGCCGATCTCCGCATATATCGGCGCGGCACGCACTTTGTTCGTCGTACAGGGCGCACTCCGTCTTTATCGTGGTTTAAACCGGAAGCCAAAGAGATTTAAATTTTGCACAACGTCATACAAACAATTTATTTTTAATATTAATACAGTTTTTTTTTCTCCAGTCTATTTAAGTTATATTGATACATACATTTTTTTTCGCTGTACCTCTCCAAAAAGAGACTCTTGTGTCTGGAGAGGGACGTACACTTTTACAGCTATTTTGCAATGGTATTTATCTTCTACAAGAAGTAGGAGAGGAGTATCGTACAATGCAAAATGATATTCAAAAACGTATAAAATCAAATTATTTCAAATAAAATTATATATTTAAGGAAACACATTGTTGATGTATGAATAAATAAATTATTTTGAAATTTTTGGTGTGTACCATTGCACTCGATTCAGCCACAAACTTCTTTACCGACTCGTCCAAACAGCTTACTCGCGCCGCAGACTTCTTTGCTAAGCGTCACTGAGAAATGAACGAAAAAGCGTTGCTAAGAAACAAACGAAAAAGCGTTGCTGAGAAACAAACGAAAAAGCGTTGCTGAGAAACAAACGAAAAAGCGTTGCTGAGAAACAAACGAAAAAGCGTTGCTGAGAAACAAACGAAAAAGCGTTGCTGAGAAACAAACAAAAATGCGTTGCTGAGAAACAAACGAAAAAGCGTTGCTGAGAAGCAAATGAAAAAGCCTTTGCTGAGAAAATATGTTGCACATCATTTAAGACACCACATGCACATCATGTAAAATTCGCTATTTTTTTTTAAAATTATGTAATATTTTGACTGATGGTTGACGATTCTGAATTTTCTGAACTCACTGAAAATAATATATCGTTACGGGACGTGGCTGTGGAAGACAAATGAAAACATTAAAACATTTAAAACTTTAATATATTACGCAAAAAAGTCACTGAATCATCGGAACACGGTTCTTAAATTTATAGTTGCTGAGTGTTTCTAGACTATTCTACACACTTATTATTACTTATTTCGCACTAGTTCACACTGCTTTTATTACTTCGATCACTTTTTAGAAATCCGTTCAATATTCGCATGTAGAAAAATTTCTCGCCCGTGGTAGGTACTTACTTTATTACTATTACTCGATTTATCACGCCGCCCAATACTAATGTCGCATTTGTGAGACGTCAACAAGACTATATCAACGCGCATCTATATTGTATTTGTCTAGACGTTTCCAAGATTTCAGAACCTCCTAGAAACTTCCAATTTCAGTCTAAACGGTGTAGAGTACTGCAAAATCATCGATTACGTATAACTGTTTCTGATTCTAGCAGCTCGTGACTTTATTATTACTCATTATTAACAATGTATTATAATTAAATAAATACTTAATAATATCTTTGTTTACATTAAGACAACGATCTACATAATGTGTATAGATGACGATCTGATTTATGTATAAGTGTAGTGACCTCTGCTATAAATTCTAAAGTTATCGTCTGGTTCGCTCAATGGAATCCCTCTTCTGTGACGGTTTTAGTTTGTCTAAGTTTGAATTCTATTTTCATACCCCCAATCTCCTCATTCCTCCAATAATAGTATTACGAAAACCCACGGATGACCTCATAATAACAGAAGGTTCAGAGAGAAACAGTTTAGTGCTGTTATTCTTTATTTTTAAAAGGCCTTTACTTTTAACGACCTCACTAATTATTAAGATAAATTATAGAAATATCATAGAGTCGAAGCTATTTGTGTGAGAAACGTGTATGGGGGTCTTTTTATAGGTTGGTATAATTCTATGAAATTCATGAATCTTGTTTTGTTGTTGTTGTTATTGTTAATGTGACTATTTAATTAATTTTCTTTTCTTTTCTTATTCTTGTGCCCAATCCATTGAACGGACGTTGGCTGTCATCATTTTACTTTACAATAAAGTTTAATATTGTTTAATAAAGTTCGATATTGTTTAATGCCTGCATTGCGTTAAACAATATCGAGAACACATAGCATCTGACCATTCGCATTCGTAATCCAAGATTGAGATCACGGCTGTGGAATATCTCTTTCATGCGGAATGCAGCACTTGATTTCAACAGAAGAAGGATCCCATTTGTGGCAGTACTTGTCCAAATGTGTCATGTATATCGTCAAGTGCCTGTTGTAAAATATGCGCGTCATCTATTTCTTTGCTTCTTATATAATAGTAACCTGTTTATCTTCACTTGGTCCCGGAGCATATCACCAGGAAGAAATAAGCATAGACAACCATTCGCTCTTTCATTTCATCGAACACCGAACCTTCCCTAAACATATATCATCCCATTTTCGTTTCTAATCCAATATCTAATATATATGAATATGAAATTTTTGTACGAAAGTACGCATAATACAAAAATACTCATTACATTTTGTAAGTACGCATAACCCAAAAATATTTACCGTATAAAATATGTATTTCCGCTTGCATTGGTCTAATGGTTAAGTCGCGCACCTAGTGATCGATTAGTCGGGGATTCGATTCTGAGTCTAGGAATTTTCGTAACATTACGCGTTTAAATAGTAAAAAAAAATGATGTGACACTTATTTCGTGCGAGCATCTCTGTTAAAAGAAAACTCGAAATTTCAAGATTTCAATATTTTATATATAATATCTTCATTGTTTCGGAGAATTTTTATTTTCTCTTCTATAAAAATTAAGCGAGCGATCATGCACGAACGCTTTCAGAATTTTCCAAGCGATTGGAGATCTGTTTATAGAATGAATTTTCGTCCGACGTATGATCATCAGCAAACAATATTTTGATTGCTGTTAAACTCGTAATAAAAGGGAAAATTGTCAATATAATTTCAGTTTATTATTTATTGATTTATTTAATTACTTTCAGTCTATATACTATAATTTGTTCTCTTGTATATGACACATAACATTTAATTTTATAAATTTATATAACTTTACATGTTGACCATCATATTTTTATATCAATACATGCTTCATAATAACAACTCAATTTATTTTTTATTTTATGGGTTTATAATTTCACGAAGGGAGTCTTTTGAATGCTTAAAAAATTACTTTCATCAAGTTTAATCACTTTTGCCGTAAACTTTGAGTATTGAATTAAAAAGCGTTTTATCTTATTTTCATTCAAAGGTTTTCCAAAATCATTTTCAGCGCAATTAATGAAAAGGGCAAAACCATTAATCAAATAGAAAACGCTTGTCAATGCTTAAAGAGGCGCAGCGATGTTAAGATTAATTAAATAAAAGTGAGCTTAATTATTAAAGTTCTCTCCAACTTTTAATCGATGTTGTTCTTTCACGTTATTTTATTTGTGGGACTTGTCACGTATTGCTCACATAATGTCACATATTGCTCACAATATTGCTCAGAAAATTGCTCACATAACTATTTAACAATATAGATTTAACAATACATCTTCTAACACACAGTGATAGTAATGAAGCACTAACGAAATATTATTTTTATCATAAAAAGGCGAGCGAAGAAGAGATTCGCAACGCGCACAAAGTACCTTCATAAACCAATCGGATTTAAATTATTATATACGTATACATATTTATCATAATCATGATATTACAGTAAAACATTGTTTTTTTTAATTACTTATTTTTATTAGAACTATTACTAAAATGAAATTAAACTTTTAAACCTTATTAATATGTGTTTATAAAAAAATGCGATAAAATACTGTAACGAGATTCAAAAACGATAAGAACTGCACATAATCGAGCATTTCCGAAGCAGTCTGGATGTTTTGGACAGTTTTAGAAAGATCTGAAATAAGCGAAATTATACAGACTATACCAGAAGTTTCGAGAGAATCATGACGTGAAAAATGCACGGTGGCGCACGCGGCGAGCTAGACGTTATTTGACAGCTAGTGAAAACCACGGATAAGCGAACATAACCAGCCAGCGAATAAAGAGTACCTCCATGCGGAATATTCTAGTAGCGGACCTGTGCGATAGAAACGGCGTGAATATAATGTCCAGAGACAAGTGGAATATTCTCGAGTGAAGATAAGTGCCAATCGCTAAATAGTGTTCAAGTTAAGTTTGCGCCCATTGACTTTGCATATTAAATTGTTTAATTTGGATTCCACCGTCGGCGTCGTGAACCCGTAAAACAAGAGGTCCAATTACTGTTATATAACTATAATTCGTGTCCAAAGCTCTCGTAGTACGTTGAAAGAATATATGTTGTTTTTTGGTATTATATTATTTTAAATAAAGACTGAATAATGTACTCCAAAAAAAAAGTGATTTAGGCAGAAGCACGCAATACACGAGAACAGAAAATTCGCTATATATTTTTATTTTTTCACCATAAGAGCTCTAATATGTATTTAGAATTTAACCGTTAAAGTACTCTAATATTCCTACACAAAGATAAACAAATGATTTATTTATTATTTGAACAAATAAATTATAGGAATGTGACTGGAATTTCTACATTATTTGCCCAAATAATATTGCCTTCGGGATTGCGCACAGCCCCTAGTTTTAGAATTATAGCAATGAAAAGTTATATACTGCCGAGTGTATTTTGCTATTATCATTACCATTGTTTACTTTGTACCGTTAATATGTCTCATTTGTTAGTGCGTTTTTTGTCCAAGTCTGATATCAAACAATATATTTTTTAAGTGTTAAAAGATAAAATAAAAATTTTTGAGTACAATCGAAATACAGAAAAGGAAAAATTTTATAGACATAAAAAAAAAACTTAAACACTTTATTTATTCCACAGATAATCTTATTGAATCAACATGTTTCAGGAGTTAAGGTCCTTTCTTCAGGACAAGTACGACCAGATTAATCAAATATTGCAGTATGGCTCTGTTAGAAGCTTCAACAACAGAAGAGCGTGCATGAGAAGATGTATGAAAGTGGACGTAGCAAAAGTAGTGTGTCAGGACAGAAGAGTGCAGCATCCTGTCTTCTCTGGCTGCATGAAAACGGCATGATTGTTAGTCAGTTAGCGCAGCATGCACTTATAATAATAATAATAAATGCACATTAGAAAAATATAAAAAAATAGACAGTCAAAAAGGCGTTGGCAACGAAAAAAATATTAAATTTTTATAAAAAATAATATCATACGGCTGGTATACATGAAAACAAGCTGCGGTCAATATGCAAAAGCCGGAGATTGCGGATTATGTTAGGAGCGGGTAATGGAAGGTATGTATGGAATTTTTTTTTATAGGGTTACACCACCTTTAGGCATTAAAAATACATTCAATTAAATGAAAATATTCTACATAACTATTGCAGGTATAATTTTTTTTACAACCATTATTTACCGGATATTATTTTTAAAATTCTGTAATGGCTGTAATGGCAGAGTTTTGCGCTATCCCGCAAAAGTCCTCGATATAACTTTGATTTCTTGTGAAAATGAAATAAGTTTGAAAATTATAAAGTAAAAAATTCACAATTAGCAAACGGCGCATCTTATGAAAAAAATCTTACATTATGTGTTTAGTTATTAGCAAGATGTATGGAAAATTTAAACAAAATCTATTTATAAAATAATAATAAATTTGAAAAATGAAATTATTTTGATGGATTGCTCTCACGGCGCAGTGTTATCGCTGCGGCGTCTTCAAAGGACTTTGATTGAAGTCACATGATACGTGCGTCAACCCCGTGTTCGGTGTCTTTATAATTTCCCGCTCTCAGTTTGTTTAGGTGTATGCAGAATTTACGCATCTCATATTTGATGTACATATTTTCTGAAATGTACCTACATCAGTTTTTTGGATTCAGGGCTAAATGACAGAAAACATGTATCTAGGTTTTTATATTTTCTGGAAAACGAAAAAGCTGGTGTATATTTCCGTAAGTTCTTCAACATCCAAATATCGAGATGTTTTGGACTTTAAAAAGTTCTTTGTTGTTTTTGTTTTTTTTGTCAACATATCTAGTGTTAAAAATATAGTCAGCGTAACAACGAACGCGAAAGGACAGTTTCAGACATTTTGTAATCCTTATTAAATGCGCCAACTTTTGAAGTTACTTGCCAGCCTCGTGTAGTACATTTTTTTTCCAGTGCAGTCAGTTAAAACTGGGCAAAGTATTGATTTTGAATACTTGGTTTGGTCAAAAAGTAACAATTTCTTCCAAGATGGAGCAGTTGGCTTTGAGTTTTGGACAAAAGTTTACAGAAGCATTATTCGGGATTACATAATAGTAATAAAAATGAATAAAAATAAAGATTTGTAGCAACAGGAGTGAAAAGACAGTCACAGGGTGTAATTTTTTCGATTTTTTAAATTGCTTATAATTTTTAAAAAAACTGACTTAGATTTTTTAAAATATTTTTTTGATAACTATTATGACTTAGTCTATCACCCGATTTCGGCTTGACGTCGAGATACGGGACACCCTGTATATGGATAAATTTTCCGCATGAAATTAAAGCAAGAGGAATATGTTGATAGAATATTAAATTGGAAACAATACAAATGAGAAAGGGAGAGTAATAAAAACTTGGTTTTTAAAGGTTAGTTTTTTGAATTTCAGCATTACATTACTTAATTATTT
This sequence comes from Agrypnia vestita, assembly GCA_016648135.1. Lineage (NCBI taxonomy): Eukaryota > Metazoa > Arthropoda > Insecta > Trichoptera > Phryganeidae > Agrypnia > Agrypnia vestita. Next base: position 18,499 of record JADDOH010003127.1, on the reverse strand, counting down.
GTTTTTATACCTACATTAAAATTAGTTATACGTAAATGGGTCAACCATTTATTAAAAATCGGTTTTCGTACATTGCAAACACTATTTTTGCTTGCACAATAGAATGTTTTAACGATCATTATTAGCATTCGCCGGGAAGATTGTCATCCCCGGTTTTCCGCGTTGGATTGAAACGTCAATTTGTATTTATAAAAAAAACATTCGCAGCCTCGATTGTCGCCGGAGGTTTTATTGCTACTCCCGAGCGAGCGAGCAGCCCCTCTCGTCGCCCCCACATGTGTAAAAAAATGTAACATTGAAAAACCCACCCCCGCGGAGTTCCAGGGAGCACAATGGACCGCTGCCTTTGCAATATTTCCACGTCATAAATTTATCTCAAATGTGGTACAGATAAAGGGCAGTGAGATCACGAGGAATTTCAACCCTCTGTAGGGCAAATTTCTTATTTAAATGCTAAAGTAATCAAGATTCGATATCAAAAGAAAAATGTTATTGGGGAAATAGCCCCCTGTCTAGAATGTCATTGTAACTTTAATGGGCATTGTTATTAGGATATAGATATTTTTTAATCAGTTTGTTATCATTCAAAAAAACTATCACTGCAGTATTGAGGCGTGGAAATTTTTCTATTGCAAAAAAAAAGTATTGTTACGAAATAATTTCTATGTATTGATGAATATGTACATTTTATCATATAATTCTCTGTAAATGTAAAATTAAATGATACTCCTCTCCTTCACACGAGTCTGTCACTCATGGAGAAGAGAAAAATCCATCATAAATAACTAGCTCTGTCTTGTAAAAAAAATGTATTTGTCAAAAGTTAAAAAAAAATTACGCACTGTCAGAGCTTCTAGAAGACAATACCACGACCAAACATTCCATAACTTTTTGGGACGTCTTACGACATTCTGGAATTATCTAAAACATTCGGGAGACGTCTGGAACAGTTTAGAAGTGATGAAAAGTTTCTCGCAAACATTAGAAATGTATAGAATAATCTCGGAGGTTCGAAAACCCAACAGGTTTCGTGTAAAAAGGCGTAACTAGTGCCGCGGCGGATTGTGTTTATTTTGACGTTTATCGACGTGATATCAACCAGCGATTAAACCGTTAGTGAAAACAGTATTACCAACACGTGTGTGATACCAACAACAATAGATTAATCGAAGCGACAGATATCGGGCGAAGTATTTACGTGGAGAATTGAAGAGAATATTCAAGCAAGTGATAATAAAGTATTTTTCAGACAAGTGATTAGTTGCGAAATGGTCTAAATAAAAGAATAGTGCTTAAATTTAATTCGTGTCCAGTATAACTTTGTGAATTTATTATTATAAATTAATTAATAAATCGATAATTGATTTCTAGTGTTTTTTAATTTGCTCCCCACAGCCTCGTCCAGTGACAGTATATAATAGTGCGAGAGGAAATGATCAAACAATATTTAGGACGATCTAAATTTAAAGAAAGTTGTTTTTATTTGATTTTTATTTCATACAATTTAAAATTATAAATATTAATTATTTGTAATTCACCCGTGAAAAATCATAGAGCATGAAATGATTCGCGTCTTTGCTAAGCCTCAGTATATGAAGTATATTTTTGACGGTCCACGGAGGGACGGTGGTAGCAATGTCGCTAGGGTGACCCATGAGCATCCGAGGTTCGCGCCCTACTTCCAGCCGTGTAATTTCGTTTTTTTAGCCGTGAATTTGAACGAAATTACGAACGTTACAGGAATTTACGGACAGATGCACAGGCAGACCACGAAATTTTTATGTTTGATTCGGCTCAGTATCACATTGATGATTTGTCATTTTTATATTAAATATTTTCATAATTTTAATGAGAGAGAAGAATCGGTATGAAGAGTTTATATAGAATATATATTTTTTTTATCAATTTTTCTCTTGAAGTGATCCCTTTATTCTACACCTACGTATAATTTACACATATGTTCACATTAAAACTCCAAAAAAGTATGTAACGATACGTAAACAAGGGTAAATTGGTCATATTTCTTACATACATACTGCCGCATCCTAAATAAATACATACATATTCATATAAACACCGCCGTGATATTTGTTTCTTTGCAGAAGTAAAAATGGTAATCCAGAATGGATTAAAACCGTTTTGTCTTTGTTGATATAAACTTTTTTTATTGTAATATTATTTTGATCCGATCGTTAGTATCGGGAACGTTTTTATGAATAACAATTTTTTGGACAATACTTAAACAGCGTACTTAAAGTAATTATTTTAAATTACCTAGTATTATCTACGTGTACTTTTCTGGAATACTATGGTACTAGCTTTAACCCGTCAAAAATGACGGTACTTTTACATGCTGGTTCCTAAAGAACAAGTATTTACTTATTTATAGCCGACACCCATGAAATAGTAATAACGACTTTTATTAAAATATTTGAACATTTTTTAATATTTCCCAGCATTTATTGGTACTATTTTAAACCTTGGCGACTGTGGGGATTGTGCGTGCGTAAAACGAACGTGACAACATAATTAGATAATTAATTTTGTAAATAAAATGAAATGAGAAAAAAATATTCTGGTACCGGGAACCGAACCTGAGCCTCCTAAGTGAGAACCAGGTATCCTAGCCACTATACCACACAGGAGATGTCATTATGCGCTCTATACATTATGCGCTCTATAATAATATTTTTTTTGGTAAAAATGGTTCGCGTCTTTTCTTAGTTCTATATGTACCTAGTCTATTTTTGAAGGGTCTCACACATACGGTGAAGGCAACCTCCGTAAGTTTCCACGTTTGAGTTTACTCACCCGGGGTACAAGCTCCATCTCCGGCTGTTTAATTCCGTTTTCTTAGCCGTGAATTCGAACGAAATTACGGACGGACGGTTGACACACGGAAGGACGGACAGAAAACGAAATTATTATATTATATTGGGATATGTGTGTAATACCGAATGATGATGAAAACATGAATTCGTCATTTTCTCTTCAATTTAAAAGAGTGTATAATAATATTTTTATATGTAGGTTTGTTCTAAGAACACAGTTACTGGATTTTGTTTCCAGAGGGGTGATTCATTAATAGATTATAGAAGTCTCACAGAGTCGAAGGTATGAATATGAGAAACGTGTGTGAAAGTTTTTTATACGATGTCCTAGGACTTTCAACCTGTACGAGCTGACTTAATTAATCACTATACACAATTTAACGTTCACCAATTCCATTGTAAGAATATCCACACATTATAAAATTTTGAAAGTTCTACATTTGTTCAAATATGAGAATCTTTCATTTATTTCAATGGACTATGCTAGAACATCTGTAGTCTTTTCTCATAAACTAGTTGAAAGTATACATAGATTTTTGCAGCTAGTAATGATACCTCTCTGTGAGACTTCTATAATTTATCTTGATTATATATAATAATTTTTTACTTCAAACTTATCCCGTATGCCGATTTAATCCTTTGATTACTGCAAAGATTTCTCAAATTATTTCTTTTATAATTTACTTTAATATATAATACTCACATACGTTCATTGCTATTCAATTTAGTTATTCCAAATATCGTGATCTTAGTACTTTTTTAAGCGCGTGTATCGCAAATTAAATAAAAACAATCATTGCGATGTAAATAGGTACAATGAAAAAAGCCTACTTAAGTGAATTACTTTTATACCAAGTCTTAAAAAGTAAGTGTACCTCTTTCAACTCCTCGGTTAAAAGGGGTTAGCATAAATACTGTCATAAAATTGATATTCTTGTCGTCTTGAAATGAAGAAAGAATTTTTGGTCCATTGAAAGATATTCTAAAGAACCGTTTTGGAGGAAAAGCGATTATGTGCTCCTATATTCAAGAGATAGATTCCAAAGTGCTAAGTTTTTTTTGTTAGATTAATGGGACATAATTTACTGAATGGCGTGTCCCATGATTAATTAATTTTTATTCTATTAAGTTTTATGATATTATAATTTTTGAAGTGACAAATCTACTCCTCCACCTCTTTTTCTTTCGTCATGACGGTGACTTGTCAAATATGGTTTAAAAAATAGCGCTTAGGTAGGGTATATAATATGCACGTCCAAATATATAAGAATGTAACAGAGCTTTTTTACATAACCACGAAAAATCGTTATATTTTTAAAGATTAAATGACTTAAAAATTGTCTCAAAGAAACAACAGTACCTGTACGTGAGAAAAAATATAATTTTATTATTTACTAAAGTTTCGAGAGTGTCAGAATATCTTAACGACAGGCAAAATATTAAACTGAGTATATTGGATTAAAGATATTTTTACATGGATTAGGTGGAAGTACAAATAATTGTTTGGAAAAATGTACCTACAACTATTATTGTTAAGCAAATTTTTACCCGAGTTCAAATTTATTTTAATTTCTAAACATTAAAAATAATTCATTTGATTATCCTTACGAGCGACGGGGTGGAGAAGTTTAATGGTACATGAATAAGAAGAATGATTATTATCCATGATGTGATTCGCGAATGCAGAAAAGTTATTGCTAGTTAGACAATGACGAGGCTCATTAAGTCTAATGTTGAAAATTTACTATTTTTTATTATTAAAATACATTATTTGATAAAATGCTCTTGATAAGCTATAGAAATGCATTGTAATTTTTAAAAAAGTATATCGATATGTGAATTTTTTCAATGTAACATCGCGAAATTCGATAACTAACACAATTCCTCTTAATTTTTTTTATGTGAAATTTGTTCGAATGGAAATTTCGAAGTTGTTATTATAATTATTATAATTTCCATATGTACCAGTCTGTACCTACTGACAAATCATGTACCTATATTTCAACATTTTTTAAAGTGAAATACGAAGAATACAAAAGTATTTTTGTAATAAATATTGTAAGTGAACAAATAAAATAATCAGTTTTATAATAATATTATTCATTGAGGTGAAAATGTAGTCTCACTAGAGTACGAGCAGCTTTAGAATTCCTTAGATTCACCAAACCTCGAGCGGAAACTGAAGCTGATTGGCCTTATATTGGATTAGGTTACGCCCTTTCTCCAATATGTTTGTGCGCATATTAGTTCAACCGAATTCTTACAGTGGTCATACTAAACATAAACTCGTACATTAACACCTTTTATTATGTCTTCATGTGAAGTTTATGAAAAGGTGATTCGAAAATCACGACCATGTACGCTATAGTTTGGCTGCATTGATAGCGTGTAATCCTAAATAATTTGGAAATGTTGACATTTCCAAATTATTAAGAGTAGCTTGTTGGTCTTGTGGTTAGGATTCTCGCCTCGTGATCCAAAGGTCGCATGTTCGAATCTCACTCCAGACAAGCAAGTTAGTCCTATTTTCATAGCACAAGCGTTTAGCTTAATTTGAAAATAGTAAGAATATTGATGTGACACGAATTCCGTGTTCGCATCATTATTTAAAAAAAAAATAGTCTGAAAAAAATATAAAGATTTTCATAACATGTTTAAAATTTATTTAAACCTTTTAATTATTCACTAATTTTATATTTTGAAACCAAATAAATTAATCAATTAGAAAAACATGCAGAAAAATCAAATTCACGAAAAAATATCTAGCTGCTACTGGGATTCGAACCACGGATCTCCTCCTATCCGGGGTAGGCGCGTTATCCAATTACGCTACAGCGGCCTATTACATTTACGTGAATATGTCGACCTTATCTGTAAGTCTAATTTATTATAATTATATTGTCAATTTTTCATATATTGTCAATTTTTAGAGCAATCCACTTTTTCTGGTAGGCACAAATTACTTTGTGTAACTGCCGCTAGGGGACGCCAGAATTAACCGATTTAATTCATTTTTATTTTTGTTTTTGGACACATTTGATACAACACACATATATGTTTTTCATTTTCCTCGCTTAATTTTCAAAATACGATTGTATTCAGCGAGACGCGTCTGCTATTTTTGAGGTTCACTGTCACTAAAGAAATAATTGTTGATAAGGAAATAATTCCGTAATGGAAAAATTGTCCGTTTCACATTGTGTAACACGGAAAATGTATTGTTGAGCGCGTTGTACATAATAGAATATTGTTTTCCAACAATTTGTTGATTCAGTTTTCTATTTAATTGAAACAAACACAGTCCGGCTCAATAAATGCTTTTACATCTATCAACGAATCAAATAAAATGGAAATTGTTGAGCTGAATGTAGTGTTATTTTAGCACTGAAAGTATAGTGAAAAGCTTTTTAATTTTCTTTGAAAAAAATTATGTTGATTTACTTCTGTATAAAGGATTTTTTTTGAATAACTAGTTTTAATACTCAGGTTCGCAAAAGAATTGGATTCTTCTAAATATTAATTTCATGGTATATGAAATTAATTAACAATTTTAGATAATTTTTTACTGATGGTAGGTACCAAAATTCCACTGTGTATCGCTAGTCTCACCTAGGATTTATTGCATTCAAAATATCATATATCTTATTTCCTGGAGTCACTGCCGGTGTATAATAAACGTTTACTAATATCTTAAGTTCTTTTTTAATACTGGCGTTTTACAAAGTTCACCAAGGGTATAGATGAAATTATAATTTCACCACCAACGCCCATAGAAGTAAACGCAGTATGCAACGAATTTAGCGCGCATCGTGCGACGAAAGTTTTCACTCCATGAAGTGAGTAAAAGAGAGTAAATTGTGTATATTTCACATACTGGCTAAGCTTATAAGAGACCCTGACTGCGAGCGTAAGAGGAGCAGGGTGAAATGCTATATTCACCGTACTGTATACAACACAGCACGTGGTTTTTATGTATGCCAAAGAAGTATTACTTCGTATAATAACTGTGGGATGGACGATGTTTAAATCCATGACGGGAGTCCTATGTTATTCAAAAATTCTATTAAAAGGAAAAGTATACCAGATGATTGTCAGACCCGCCCTCTACTACCGAACTTTGTGGAAGTTAGACACAACAACAACAACAACAACAACGGAGATGGTCATGTGGAGTATCCCTAAGAGACAAAATATAAAAAAAAACCGCCGTCGTGGAAGCCTGGGTGTCACAGACATCAATAACTAGATGAAAGAAAGGCAATTGAGATGGTATGGCCACGTTGGATGTAGAGCACCTATCTCCATGCATCTTTCTCGAATTGCACCCAGAGGATGCCCAAAAATTCGTGGGTGATGCAAAGGGATAATCAGATATAGAGGCACGGATTGGATGACGTTATATGTCCAGGACAGAAGGACTTCACTTCCATCCTGGACAGCTTCAGGACGAGGACAGCAGACTTCCCCCCAATGACAGTGAGTTTGGATGAAGCCAAGGAAAAGAAAGAAGTATTAATTCTCGTTTACATAAAATACACACAAACACTTTTTAAATAAAATTTAATATAAGTTCAAAAGTATGCTTTTCAGTTTCATTTTCAAAGTACGTATTTATCCATTTATCATACCTACTTTAACTAAAAAATCGACATTGTATACTTGCTTGAAAATTTTACACCATGGTTTAATCGAACTGAAATAAGATGATAGTATTCTAGCTTACCATGTGATGGGTAGCAGGATCAATACTCGGTGCCTCCAAACTCTTTTTATTTTCAAAAACGTTTTAGTGATGGTATCCATTCCGATATTAGTAAATGTGAAAATAAAATACAAGGTAGCAGAGAGTTTTTTTTGAAACGAAAGATTCTAACGCAGTGTTTGCGAAACATTTTATTGCAATACTTGCTAAATAAATAAAATGTATGCTATTTTGAAAACGTATGCTACATAGTTAGGTGGTTTGATATTACATTTCATCACGTAATACATATATCTCCATAAACTCGTATGATTCAACATTTTTTAGTCGCGAAATAACCATTATTTTACTACGAGCAATTCAAAATATTTCAGATTCAGCAATTGTCCCTGTAATTCGATTCACACTTCAATCTGTTTCAACGTGCGCGCTATTTTAAATAAAACGATTTAAATTTCTGCTTTTATTTTTTCAGAATGTTTGATCGAATTTCCCGGAAAGTCCTGTGCAGATATAACATTCGCATTAAAATTTCCGTGCCGTGTCGATACAGTACGTACCTACCCTCTGTACTAATACTTAATATATATATAATACATCCTAAGGATTATTCTTTCCTTTGAAAGGCGAACAAGTAAACAGATGATGAATAACGAATCCTTTTGAGCCAACGCCGCGGGCACCGGCTTCACAATCAGGACCCCCTTAAAGGCTACATTTTTTTTCCAATTTTCTTTCATCACTGAAAAATGAAATATGTACACGCCTTAGTTTATTCAGGAAATTATTTTCTTGTCCCCGATCAAAGTGAATTTTTTAAGGAGAGAATATACTTTATAGTGTTTACAATATACATATAAATTATATATACAGGGTGTAACAGAACTAATGTACAAAACTTTACAGGTGGATTCTTGCCTTGATCATAAGTCGAAAATGTTCAAGCAACCATGACCTAAATTCAATAGTTCGCATTTTTTTTTCAATATTTCTGACTTATTTTTTACAAAACGTTGACTTATCATTACAGTAACTTATATTGATTTAAAAAAAAATCATTAACAGAATAAACATCCTCAGAAACGAGGCCAGCAGCCTGACAATATTTCATGGCGTAATTTGACGCATAATTATACTGTGGTTTTTTAAAAGTAATTAACACGTTTTGAATGAAAAAAAAACTTTTAAATAGTGGGTGCAGATCCAAAGTGCGGGTCTAAATACAATATATTGTTTAAAACCAACTCTTTATATTGATAAAAAGCATTTTAAAATCATGTAAAAACATAAAAAATTCGTGCAAATTAAATATTTTATAACTTTATTAATATTGCACATTCATTAATTACTTTAGTACAGATTCAACACCATAATCTAAACTTTATAGTGTAAAGAACATATTCTGCGTAAATATAAATATTCAGTAAAATTTGATCTCGTCTAAGACACTAAAACGAATTTTTTGTCCGCAGCCTGTCGATTAATGCTAATAGTTTCTTAATTATTGTAAATAATGTTCAGTTTATTATTTTTATTATAAAAGATAAAAGCTACTATTTAAGTTATCGATCTTAAAAAGTTGCAGTCTAGTTCATATACATTCTGATATAAATGAATAATAAAAACCCACATTTTCGTAAAAACCCCGAAATATGCATTTGCAGTGAATGTCCAGCCTTAATTTTATATTATATAGCTACCTGTAAAAAAGTTTGATAACCTAAATGCAAAAAAAAAAATGAGCTAAAATATTTTTTAATATCCATGGGATGTTTCTAATCAAAACACGCATCCTTCCAAGAAAATCCACGCATGCTTTGTATTTCATATTTTCCGCTGCATGCAAGTATTTTTCGTATTCAATATAAATTTCAGTATTGCTACCTCACTGGATAATGGTTTCGCTAGGTTTAAGGTTTGTTTTATGGAATTTCACAAAAGAGACCAGGATCGTGTTGGCCAGGCTAACGCTAACCCAGGGAAAATGTGTAGCTACGAAAAAAAAACGGTTAATCTTAGGCTTAAAAATTCAAATTCATAATATTTACTATTTACAAACAACAAGAAAGAACCCGAACTTGTAAAAAAATTTAGAGTGGGATCCTAATTAGATTAATTATCCTGCGAACTTGGTGACTATATTTACCTGTATAATGTACATTGTATATGTGTACCTGTGTATCTACATGTGTAGCATACCTGTGTACTCGTAAACGTCAAAAACAAAAATATTTTGATATAAAAACACTAAAATGCCAAACGTTCACATGGATAAGAAAGACTTATTTGTGAATTCGGTACCTTTTTTTAAACCTTTTGTCAATCTGCACAAGTATAATACTAAGCAATTGTTTTCTAATAACTTAATTTTTAAAATGTCGTAGGTAAATGTAAATAAATCTCTTTCCATCCGTCTCAGTGACCTGTGCACATAACAAACTGCACACGCAATAATTCGATTTTCTTTTTCTCTCCAGTCACTCAATTTTTTAACGTTATACTCTTTATTTTATATTATTTTTACATTTATTGTTATTCCTTTATTATGTTATTCCCATATATATTGGTCATTTCCATTGGTTTATTTATATTATTTTTACATTGCTACATTTATTTTGTGACATTTCATATCTTTCATTTGTCTCAAATATGTTTATTTACATTAATATTTAAATTTTTTATTTATTTAAAGTGTTTTATCATGAAACGTATAGGTACATAGGTAGAAAAATATCACATTGGATAAAATCAAAACACACCCTATTATATGTACGATTTTCATTTTTATGAAGCCACTTCACGTATGAAGGCCATTTTCAGAATGTCACATTGACATTTGAAACACAATGAAATTTAAAACGTATGTACATACCTACTTCATATTTTATTTTAACATCAATTTATGATATTGCGAAATAATTTGCTTAAGCCTTTATTATATGACATTTAAAATGCTGAAGCAAAATAAATTTTGGTGAAGAATCTGAGGCAATGCGGGCCGCTGGCAACCCATACCATCAGAATTTGACTTTGGACACCGCGATGATGAGAAGGTCGGTAAAACCTTATAATAGATAGTCAAAATGAAAAAAAATTCTACGTTACCAAAAATATACAGAAAATATATAGAAATAATAAATACAAATATATAGAAATACACTAAAGTAACTACGCAACTACTTAAGTCTATAAAACAACTAGTTGTTATCCGTAAAAAATGACGAAACAATGGTTTGCGTCTTTGCTAAGCCCTATTTATAGGATCTTTTTGGCGGGTCGCGGATATGCAGTGGTGGCAACATCGATAGCGTCCTGCACTAGTATTCGCGCGGTCGTGGTTCGCGTCGCACCTCCAACCGTTTAATTTGATTTTTTTAGGCGTGAATTCGAACGAAATTACCGACATTACACGAAGGTCAGATGGACAGACGGACGGATGGACGGATAGTGATCGTTTTTTTCAGGGTGATAAAAAAAAAGCAAAAGTTTTTATCCTTTTATTTTTATTGACATAAATAATTTTAGTATCCGACTGTAAACAAATTATATAAAGGTACTATAGCAAAAAGGTATTGAAAAATGACATTAAATATCGAAAATTATTGGAAATATTTAATAAATGAACACCATAAATTTGAAAAAATATATATTCACGCATTCCTTTTTTACGTACGTATTTAATAAACCGTATGCTTAATTTTAATATCTATGGGTTATATTTTTCATGCATAACTATGTTATATATAATCTAGGAAACTATATTTTATAATTTTTTACTATGAAAAGTGATACATTTGCGTTTTATACATCTTTATTTAAACTGAGTGCAAGAATATCTCTTTTAAAACATGTTTGCTTATAATAAATATATTTTGTCATGTTGATGCGTAAAAACATCACTTTTAAAGCTTACAGTAGTAACTATTTCAATTACGAAACCAAGAAAACCTCATTATCTCAGTATGCATATTTTAGAAGGTAAAATTTATTTTAAATATATTTGACTATAGATAATGATATGTTAAATACAATCTAGTCAAAAAATAATCGTGAGTAAGGTTGTTAAGCGATTTATGAGCAAAAAAGTTGTGTAAACTACGTACATAAATTTACATAACTGTATTTTTTGCTTGCGAAACAAAGTAAACACGAACAAAGTGTGAGCTATCTGGGTTTGATCAATGTGTATTTGTACGCGTTTCCAATTTGACGCGCAAGTATAAAAACTAATGAAAATTCGACACAGGAAACCCATTAACCCCTACTTCGATATTACACGAAAGAAAGTGGCCTTCGCGAAAAAACGAATTAATTTATTATTTATCTCAAAAAGGGCGCGAAAAGTACGACTCTAAAAGTGTATTATCGGTCGAAATAATTCAGCGATTTCTGTTTCTTGTAAAGAACAGAAAAAGAATTTACTAAAAGAATAAAGAAAAGTGATTTAATTAATGTATATTATAGATATCTCACAGAGACGAAACCTGTATTTCTTATGGAAAAGTAGGTGTAGAAGTCATTTGGGTGTACATAGGACTTATGACCTATCTTATGGTTGGCTTAAGTGATCACTTTACACAATGTAACATTCGCCATTTTCACCCATGATAGAATATACCATGTTTATTCATTTTTTGGAAGTTGTATATATGTTCAAATTGCGTGGAAAGCTTTCACATATGAGTTATAACCGCCTTTCCATGCGGCCTGTACAAAGCCATTTTCATTCCCTAAATCCCCACAGATGTCGCTAATGAGAAAATCTACAATTGATTTACAGAATTTTGAGAGCAATATACTTTTTTGTGTAATGACATGTCTCTGTGACATAAATCCAGCACTGTTCTGAAAGATTTGAACAAACTCAAAATATTCTGAAAAGTGATTTATTTGAATTTTTAGTCTGCGTAGTGGAGTATTGTTATTATTGAGGTGTCAAAAATACATTCAAACTCAAATATTTTTATGACAACTATTACACCTAAAAAATTCGATTTTATTATCGTTGTTAACGGAAAAAATTGGATGATATTTAAAAAAAAAAAATAGAGATGCAAACACGGAACGCGTGTCGCTTCAATATTCTTACTATTCTCAAAATAAGCTAAACGCTTGTGCTATGAGAATAGGACTAACTTAGGATAACTAGGCGAGCATATGACCATTACACCAACAAGCTACTTATTTTGTAATATCCAAAATGGCGGATGTTACGCGTATTCCCGCAAAGCTTTTCTACGTGACGCGTGCGGCTGGTAGAGGTAATTACGTCAACAGGAATTGAGTGATATGAAATAGTTAATTACTTTCTTGTTAAATGATGCAATTTCTATGATAAAGCATATCGAAAAAGTAGATTTTTTTGTGAAAATGAGATCAGCTAAAAATGAATAATAAGCAAACGGCTTATTTAAAAAAAATATATACTACATCGATTATGTTATGAGTAATATTTGTGCAAAATTTTAACAAAATCAGCTTGATAGTTTTTAATTTTTTTTCCAAAAACGAAAAAAGGGATTTTCGAGAAAAACGCAAAAGAATAATGAAATTCGTTTAAAAATTTACCTACCACGCCATTTTTTTAATTGCTATAATAGAACCATTTTTTTTAATGTGTGGTGACTCAAATTATTTTTAAAACTTCAAGCTATTACATGAATTAAAAAAAAACGATCTTTAAAATATTAACGTGGTAAAGATATGTATATATTGCTAATAATCAAACTAAAATAGGACAATTTAGATGGTTGGGTAAATAAAATTTATTAAATTAAAATTAAAAAAAAATTTAAAACATTACGAAGAGGACGCTGGAACTTGATGAGGGCAAAATTAAGTTAGAGCGACAGTATTTACAATATCATAATTATGTCTTGGAAATACAGGACTAGATTGAATGGGCTCGTAGTAGCGTTCAATGGAGAAAAATTCTATAGGAAACCAATGTACACGGAGGTGATAATAATGATTACGAATCAAGCATTTAGCCTACTAGAGAATTACGCCCTACTCGCATCCAATTACCATTTACCTTATTGAGGTCATACATTGTTTCATATCCAACAATTATAGGTACACAAAATGATTTATACACAACGTTTTATTCCACTAATTTGAGTTATATAAGCCTAAGCGCTTTCGATGGACACAACCATCATCTTCAGAGGCAATATTAGAACTCTGAATATTAGAACTGAAGATGATGGTTGTGTCCATCCAAAGCGCTTAGGCTTATATAACTCAAATTAGTGGAATAAAACTTTGTGTATAAATCATTGTGTTAATCATGAACTTCCACTCTGTAAACGAAACAACGCTTAATTTATTTAATTATAGGTAGGTACTATTATTCTATTCTGCAACATGTAATGTAATATCACAATGAGCATGTCCCTAATTTAAACACGAGAAATGGTTTCTCATCTAAATTGGGTGCATGTTAATATGAAACATAAAAAGCCAATTTTCTAATTTATTTAATTGTATTTTTAATCCTGGTAAAAATAAATAGAATGTTTTTTTTTCCCAAAAGCTGATTAGAAAATTCAGAATGGTTATCGCTATTGAACACTTAGGATGAGTTAAAAGAAAATTAAATATTATGATCAGTCACATCCTTTTTGCAAATTTGTTTTCACAATGGTCCGTAATTATATATTTATTCAACACCCTTTTATTAAGTTTTTGTTTCTAATTGTATCTATACCTAAAATTTTAATTTTAGTTTACGTTGGACTGTTGCCCCCAAAACATGATGATTATTCAGTACATAGTAGTTTTAAATAAAGTGTTATCTCTTTATTGGTAATAATGTAGATAAGATTAGCTTGTTGGTCTTGTGGATTCTCGCCTCGTGATCCAAAGGTCTCGGATTCGAATCTCACTCCAGAACAGCAAGTTAGTCCTATTTTCATAACACTAGCATTTAGTTTAATTTGAAAATAGTAAGAATATTGATGTGACATGTATTCCATGTTCGCATCCCTATTTAAAAAAAAGATTATTGGTTTCTCTTTTAAATATGTTTTACTACTATTAATTTTTTGGTTTATTATTATAAATTGTGTTTTATGTTAGGTATGTAAAAATTCTCGTTACTTTATATGTACAAACATTTTTTTTGTATAGGTACTATTAAGTTATTGTTGCTATATTTTTATACGTTACATGTTAATTCTGTTGAAACTTGTAAGAATCTGTACTATTTAATATTCATATGTAACCTGACTTTTATTTTGTACTGTTAGTTTTCCGTTAAAAAAAACAGGAAATATCCACTAGAGCATTGATAACTAAATGAATAAATAAAAAGTAATGTTACCGCAAACTAATAATGGTATCATTGAAGAAATCATCTAGGTTTAATGTTTAAAATCTGGTATTAGGATCGTAATAATTTTATTTTGATTGAGGATAAGAGTAACTCGCAGAATAAATTTTTTTTCTTGTTATAATATATTCTCTTAGGTCTCCACGGCGATTTTTGATCCTGATGTTAAACATTAGGCAAGGATTATATATTAAGATTGAGCTTACCGTCATGTTCCTAGAGTCTAAGGTCAGATTTCCACTAGGTCTACGGATGATCCACACTGGAGCCTACTAAAGCTAGCTAGAGCCGACGAAGGACGACAGGATTGGGCGTCGAGCGCCAACTAAACCTGATTATTTAAATGATACTACTTTTCTGTACCTTTACAAGTGACGTATCTAATTTATTTGGATTTTTTCCAATTCAATTGACCTTAGTGAATTTTTCAGCTACAAAATATGTTCTCAGATTCTCATGGAAGAGTTTTTTGGAATATTGCGAACCCGAAATCCTAAAAATGCCCAATAGTAATCACACACATATCTTGTCTAAAAGATTCTCGTTTTTTTAACACCCGCTGATCACATACGTAATGATAATGGTCTTAAATTAAAACTTCATGATATCCGGTGCTTCAAGACCAGCAAGTCGTAGATTCCACAAAGGTAGTATTCCGGCAATAGATGGAACCTACACAAAACACAAGACAACTTATGAGCATACCTATCTCTGACAAGATATTACCATAAAATACATACACTGTGTTCAATGTGGAATTACAAGTCAGTACTTAGTGCAATACTGCCGACGATACCTCCTGCTTTCGACACGCTATTGCAAGTCAATACATAACCGCAACAACAACACTTCAGTCCTAATCGTCTTCTTCTTCAGCCTTCATCTCCCCACTGCTGAATATGTGCCTTTCCATACCCTTCCATCCTTCTCCATTGTTGGTTCCTTGTAGCCATTTCTTCCCCACCACACTGGCTTTATCGTTGGTCCATCTCTCTTGCTGTCTTCCAGTGCCACCGCTTCAGAACTTTAGGAGTCATTTTATATAATATTGTGGTATTTTGCCTTGCCTGCTCATTGTCATTTTAACTGCTACGCGATCTATGATCCACTACTCTGGTTCTGCACTTAAATTCATTATTTCTTATTCTATCTCTTAGGCTTACACCAAGCATGAATCTCTCCACGCATCGTCGCGTGCATTTGAGCTTTTTTGCAGTCCCTGTTCTGCGGTTTTCCGCATTTCTGATGATGGACTCAAAGACAAGCCTCAGGAAACTCTAACCGAAAGATTTTCGGGCATATATCGTGCATAAAATTTCTTCAAAAGCAAAAATATTTTTCGTATATTTATTGCAAGGGTATTGTCATCTGTTGCATATTGCACATTCCTCAGAGAGTTGCTAAAAGATAAATCACAGGAGCACAAATGCACACACGTTGCGCTGCATGAATCGTCGCCGCATGCCTCGCGGTCTAATGCCCATCCACGCCGGAACGTTACATCGGGTGCTCCATACGTCACTAGACGCTCCGTGCAAAGGGGTTGTGAGTGGGAGAATGCTGCTGGGAACATTTTACGGCCATAATACTAAAAGCTTCTGCTATTTCAGCACTCGGCAATAAAGAGATATGGGATTTGTATGTCTAAGTTTGATGATGTGTTTCAGTATTTGATGAAGTTGAAAATATGTTTGGAATAATTATTTTGCAAAAAATGTTTATTATACTAGCTTACCGCGCAGCTTCGCACGATTTTTAATAACTTTTAGTCATATTTTATCAATTTTTGTATTGACCTTAATATATAGATATGTGTCGTCGTAGATTTTTTATAGAACTTTCTGATTTCTACAACTTCTCTGTATAAAGTATTTAAATATCTCTTACCGTTAAGGCAGCGTTCGTAGAAAACGCATCGCTTGACCATTTTTTCGTCAACTTTAGTTGTAAAATAGGTCACCACGAAAAGTGTGAATTTTTTTTTTTAACGAGATAATATGTCGCCCACCTTATAATGTCTACCTTAAAAGTTCATTCTAAATATTGGTGAAAGAATTTTTGAAAATGGATGAGTAGTTTCGGAAATTACATCCAAACTTCTAAACTTTACATTTTTGTATGTTAGTATAGATATTTCTTAATTTGAAAAATTAAGAACACATCGGTGTTGTTAATTTGTATAAATTTGTATCTCTTATTGATTCTTGTAAACGAAAGTAAGCATTAATCTCTTGATAAATTTTATTTAATTTGACATTTTTTTCCAAATATGAGGTCTGAGGAAAAAATAAACATTGGAATGAATTAAATTAAATTAAAGAAAAAACAAACTTCATGCAGCATTTTTTTTTATCTCGACTTATCAGTATATATATAGTTTTACACCAGAAGATGATATATTATAAATCTTCTTAAATTACTGCAAAACGACTTTGTGATAATATTATTTATATGATTAACAAGAAAACACTTTGTATTATTTATTTTTTGATTTTGTTAATGTCTATACTTCGATTTTTAATTTCTACCATATGTTGTATCCTGATGAAGGGACCATTGGCCCCGAAACATGTTAATACTTCAACAAATAATGATAAAATTTTATACAAAGTTCTTGTTAATTATATTTTTTATATTAAAAGATTATTAAAATATATACTCAGTTTTATAAATTTGACAAAAACCATTATTATCATATATTCACATTATCATATTTTCACATTAATGATTAACATTAAATAGTACCTAATATTTTTAATCAAAAATTATTTAAAATTTAAAAAAAAAAAAAAATAATAGTTTTCATTATTTACGGAACACAAATAATTATTCATATTCTCGGTAAGGTTGTAATGTTAAAAATACATAAAATAAACTTAACTTACGCGTAATTTTTGTATGAGAAAATAATTTCAAGACATCTGTTAAACGTCAAAATTGACAATGTATATAATTTAAAATCTGACCTGACTACACTTTTTATGATAAATTAATAATAATCACTTAATGGTAAAATAAATTCTTAATAATATTTAGAACAAAATAAAGACTAAAGCGAAGAAATAAATACAATTAAGGAATGAATTCCAGATTAACAAGTTTTTTTACACAATACGCAATATACTTTTTATAATGCGTTAATTATAAAATAAATGGTAAATAATATTTTGAAGAAAATATGAACTGTCGCAAATTAATAAATACAATTTAGGAATGAGTTCTTGATTACCAAGTAATGGTACATAATAGCGGTTAAGTTATGATTGTTATGCATTATTGCTATATTCTTTATTGATATATCCTTTACACCATATCCTGAGAACAGAGGAGTATATCAAGGTTCATAAAACATCGTATAGAGTTCATTCATTATGTATAAAATATATAATAATTATTTATAAAAACACGTTTTATTGCAGAAGGTCTCATGACGCATTATACGAAATTGCTTATCCACTTTCCTGGATCATGATTCGAACCCCATCATTTTTTTTTATCTATATATATTATCTACATGTGAAGTGTAGTGGGACCAACTATTCTACGGGCAAAAGCTACCGTATCGGCCCTACACTTTTGCCATCCAGATTGGCTTTGTTTTAATGCTGAAACAGTTTCCTCACTACGTCGCTG